>WBNM01023367.1:172912-198001 GCA_013399055.1 Ramphastos sulfuratus | reverse complement strand
GAAAGTGAGAATATTATGAGCCTAGAGGTAGCATTAGGGCTACAAAGGTGATTAAAGGGCTGGAACACGAGGCTGGGGGACCTGGGGCTTTTTGGTCTGGTGAAGAGAAGACTTAGAGGGGATCTAATAAATGTTTATAAATATATGTGAGCTGGATGTTAAGAGGGAGATGACAAACTCTTCGCAGTTGTTCCTTGTGATAGGACAAGTGGCAGTGGGTATAAACTACAGCACAGGAAGTTCCAACTCAACATGAGGAAGAACAACTATACTGTAAGGATCGTGGAGCACTGGAACAGGCTCCCCAGAGATGTTGTGGAATCTCCTCTGGAGACTTTCAAGACCAGTTTGAATGCATTCCTGTGTGATCTGCAGGATCATATTATGGTCCTGCTCTGCCAGGGGGTTTGGACTTGATGATCTCCAGAAGTCCCTTTCAACTCCTACTTCCAACCCCTAGCATCCTGTGATCCTGTGAATACTTGGCAAATCTTTCCTGATTACTTTAAAAAACCAGGCATGCTTTCACCTAACACAATAACAGGACCATTGAAGTGCTTCCATTGGGAGAAAATTCCTGTAGTACTTTTCCTCTCTTGAGATGAAAAATAAGCTGCATGACGCCTCGAATTATCAAAGGAGCTTTTGTTTTCCTGCACTAGTCTCTTGTTTCAGTCATCTTGCAGTCTAGGTGCAGGTACTTTAATAATATAACCTTCCATGCTTTATGTGGCAGTCTGGATAATCACTATGCTATTTTCTAAGCAGCTGACAAATCTAAGCAGCCTAGTATGTTCACTGAAGTACATGAGGTTTCACTAGCGTGGCTGTAAGCAGAATTTGGCTGATAAAATAGTCTTTTTCTTCTTGACAGTACTGCTTGCATCTGCTGGTGACACAGTTGCTTGTTTTATCTCAGTGCTTTTCTATTTCTATTCTACTCTCCATCAAGACCCTTCTTCCAAATGGCTCCATATTTCTAGGAGTATATTAAAAACTCACCACAGAAAGCTGGAGTGAGCAAGATAAATAACACAGTATTATCTGTGGTTATCACCCAAAGACAGGAAGCACAAATTGTGTTTAACCACATAAACATCAGGCTGTCATCTCACTTTACAGACATGGAGTGCTACACTTGGTAAAAAACCACCTGATTTATAAACATCTGACTTTATATTATAAAAAGAATAAATTAGTGGGTAAGTTCACAAACCAAATGATTATTTAAAAGGAACATTATTTAAAAAACAAAAATGCATAACATAATTACTATAAAACTGGCTAAATAGGTCAGAGCTCAATGTCAAAGCTTCTCTTATGTTGTTATTTTTTGCTTTCTATGAAGAAAAACCTCAATAGTTATTTAAGGTTTTTGTTAAAACTGAGGTCTTTGCATGCTATTCAGGGGTATTTGGACTATTTCAGGACTATTTTAGTAGAAGCAGCTGGTAAAAATATACCTGACCATGTAACCACTTGGTTCTCTTCTTTGTCCTCCTTTCCTCTCCATTTGCTTCAAAGGCCCTATTCTTCCATCTCCCCAACCTCTCCAGATCCTTAGCAATTTCCTGCTTTTATACCTGTCCTCACAACTCCTAGCTCTTCTTCTAAACTTTTCCTTGGCAGTGTAGAGTCTATCCATTCATTGTATTTCTAAATATTTCTCGAAATAGTTAATAAAAACTATTCGCAGTCTTCACTGTTTGCTCCAAATACTGGGCACTTGGGAAGCAGGGCTGTAAAATGCCAATGTGCAGAAGGAAAGAGGGCAGTGTTTTCAAGATAGTTAATGGAAAAAAAATAATTGAAGCCTACAATGTCCATTGTACATTGTCCAATGTAGCATTAGTTTCTGATTTGTGCCTTCTGTTCCAGCTTATGGATAAGAGAAGAGGATTAAGCAACCATGGGGAAACAAGGTTCACCATGCAGATGACAGGGAAAAAAACTCTGGCTATGATATAGACACTCCAGGATATGCACCAACAATATCTAATAGTCCCACAGATCTTTAAGCTCACTGGTTTGGGTTTTGGTTTTTTTTTTCCTAGCACTTTTCTGATCTCTGGGGATTTGCAGAAACTGATTTTGAGCAATTCTTCATACATCTAATGTTATGTCTTTAACAGCTCCTTTAACTTACGTATTCATGCACACAGAGTTTGCATTCTGAAAAACTTTTGGTCTCCAGATTACTTTTCCTTTGACCCCAGATATATTATTTGAGCTTTCCTTTCACATCCTTCCCCTGCCCCCGCTCCGCCCCCGCCAATGCTTTTAGTCTTATGAAATGTTCCACTCTTTTGTATTACAGATCACAGTCTGATTGTTGGCTTAAGAAACAGGGAGGACCAAATTGATGGATTTACATATTTTTCAATAAGAATGATTGTGTAAGTAGATAAAGTTCTGTTAATTCACCAGGATTCTTGATCTCTTCGCTTGCTTCACCACCTGTAAGTTGTGTAGAAAAATCTCTGATACCATTAACTCTTTCACACTGATGATTAAGATATTTTTTATGTAATTGAAATAGTCCTAGGCACATAATTTAAACAGAATTAATTTGGACAGCACCCAGAGGGTAAGGTAGTGTGAGTGTTTCCAATACTTTTTCACAGTCTAGTGATCTTACTTGAGAGAGACAAGTATTCTTATTAATCATTAACCATAGAGTGTTATGATGTAACCACCCAATGTCATTATTGCTGAAGGAAGTATTTAAAAATATGCTATATTTGACAGTGATTTATGTGAGCGTGTCTCTTGTCTCTGTTATCTTTTTTTGTGCTCTTTTTAGGACAAAAAATTTGTTGGTTGTTGCCGTGTTAGAAGTCTCATCCTCCTGCCTTTTCCACCTGCAAAATGAAATGAACAAATTCACAAAAGGACTTGTTACAGAGGAAGAGAAGGGCCTTGCATTTCTGGCAAGTTGTGCTTGGTGTGGGAAGAAAACTTTACCTTATATTTTATGCAGTGGCTAAATTATTTCCCTGATCTGTTTCAAATACTTAAGTGCTGATAAAAATGTATGCTACTGGGATTAGACAGCAGGCGTTTGCTTCAGGTAGTCATAAACTCCTTTAAAAGACTTAAAAATGTCAGTATTGGTTAAAACTTCTTGTGTGGAAGTTAGCTACTGTGGAGATTTTATGGACATTTTCAATACAGTGTTTTTTCTCAAAGAATTATATCAGATTTTCAGTCATCTATGACAGAACTTAGTCAAATGGATGCCTCCAAGTGTAAAGCTCTTCTGAAGCCCATGTGTACAAAAGTAAGCTAGTTTTGTCAGGCTTATCAGTACCTCCATGCATGACACGGACAGGAATCCTACTTGGAGCAAAACTGTCCTATATTTAGTTAGTTTTTTTTTTCTCTTCCCCTCATAAACCTTTCCTAAATTTCTTCTTAGAATCTCTGTTGACCCTGCTTTGATACTGTTAATTTATTCATAGAATGGTTTAGGTTGGAAGGAACCTTAAAGATGATCTATTTCCAACCCCCCTGCCACAGGCTGGGACATACTCCACTAGACCAGGTCACTCAAGGACTCATTCATCCTGGATGGGGGTTTCTTTCTAGTATCTAGAACAGATCTACCCTTCTCAAGCTTAAATCCATTCCTTCTCATCCTATCTCTAAAAGCCCTTGTTAAAAGTCCCTCTCTGGCTTTCTTGTAGGCGTCCCCAGAGCTGCATTTTTCTCCAGGCTGAACAGTCTCAACTCTTTCAGCCTGTCCTCACAGGTGAGGTGCTCCAGCCCTTTGATCATCTTTGTGACCCTTCTCTGAATCTAATCCATGAGTTCAATGTCCCTTTTATGCTAGGGACACCATAGCTAGACACAGCACTCCAGCTGGGTTCTCAGGAGAGCAGAGGAGAGGGGCAGAATCACCTCCCTCATCTCTCCCCATCCAGCTGCCATCTCAATGGAAACAAAACCCCAAAAGCAACAAGAACAGGAAGCTTCTCATGATACAATCTGAACTTCAAGCCCCATGATACTTTGCTCCAGCCAGCACTTTAATTTTGAAGCTGGCATGACAGCAGCATGGGGCTGAATATCAACAGCATGTTCAGCTTAACCCATGACATGTAGATAGTGCCAAACATGAAAAGCTATTACTAATATGGTAAAAAAATGTTTCTCAATTAAGTACTGTTCAAGATATTTATTTGGATGTTTATACATTTAAATTGTGCTGAAGCAAGGGGGTTTTTTTGGGTTTTTTTCCCCCTCTCACTGTCCCAAAACTCCCTGCCTGCCTGGAAACTTTAGTGTAACTTTATTTTGTTATAAGTTCTTTAGTATTTTCAAACAAATTATCTGACAGGCACAGTAAGAGTGTCAAGATAACAGAGTAGATAGATATGGATATTTTCTCCTTTATCAGCCATAGCATAGTTTAAACTATGCTAGCACAGAAGCTACTTCAGTGTAAGGCATTTTTAATCATGGAATTGACTGTTGATACTTCTTTAAAGGCAGAAATAGAACTCAATAGTTCTTCATCAATACTCGTACGTTGGATGGACAAAAAAGACTACTATGTGGAACTTTGGCAGGTGCCAAATGCTCAACACCAGAAACCCTCAGAGAAGGATCGTGAAGGGCATATGCTCTATTTTAATCTATGGGCAAACAGTTCTGTTTCTAAGATACAAAAAAGGCTGGGAGTCTTCTGTGATTATCTATTGCCCATATAAGAAAGTTAGAGCAGCAGGAGGTGAGAAGATCTGGAGCTGCTCTATAGTGATATAATGGGTGCTGCCGGTGAAAAGGCTTTTTACTGTAGGAGTGTATTTAGCATGGCTTAGATATTTCTATGGAAAATCCCTTGGTGAGTGCTTAAGATGTGGCAAGAGACAAGGAAGCAAAAAAAGAGAAGTCACCATAGAGCATCAAAGGAGCTATAGTGACTTGAGAAGGGAGGACACTCTCCAAAGAAGTGGGTAATTGCTGCAGATAGCCACAAAGTGTAGTGCACAGTGCTGTGCGCTGCCTCACAAATGTGACAGCTTTGAGGCACAGTGCAGTTTAATCATGGCTGCATGCAGTAACCCCATGTTTATGGACTCTGCTGGGAGGACTTTACCAGCATGTCTGCTTTTCTGTTTGTGTACAGCTGTAATCCTTTGGACCCCAGCTGGCTCATTGTCAAACCAGCGCAGATGCTTTCTTATCTTACTTTCCAGCAGTAGCATTGTGCTGAAATCATCTACTCTGTACACATGCCCTGCAACACTGACAGGAAAAAACCTTATCTAGTTTTGCTCTGGGTAACCACCTGGAATGGCAAGACAGATGCATACATTGCTTGTTTTACAGTCCTTTATTCTCTTGTAAATATTCTGGGTTTATTGAAGTATAAATAATAACTTTGTTTTACTTTGGCCACAAACTTCTGTAAAGAAGACTCAGAAATACTTATCTGTCAAATTTGTCTTGATCTGGTTCAGGCTTAGGACAACTTCAAAAATTGCAAGAATACTTAGTCCAAGAAGGAAACAGTAGCACGGTTACATCTATAACTGACAACTAGTAGCAGAAAAAACCCAAACCATTATTCAGGTTTTCCTATTAGAAAGCTCAGCTGTCAAAGCTTACTGAAGAAGTAGAGACAAGGTTAAATACAATATCTTCAGTCGGCTTTGGAAGGCACATCAATATATGCTCTAGGTTATTGGATTTGCTTGTCAGTTTACAAAAAATCCCCAAACAACACAACAACATAGAAAGTGCAGTACGTTTTAATGCAATACTAATTAAATATAATGAAATAATTAAGATATTCTAAATTATCATCACAGCAAGAGCCTTATGTATGATCCTGAGCAAAAGACTCAAAATTTCAGTCTCCTTTCCAAATTAGGCTTTTTATACTATGTTCCTAAGATAAAAATAGGAGGGATCATTCCTGTGCTTTTATGCATTTTATTTGCTTTGCAGTCATAGTATACACAAGCACAAAAGGGAGGATATGCTGTCAGCATTTGCAGCCTTACTTATTCCCAGGAAATGTCACAGGGATTAGAGAATTAAGTAAATGTATGCTGTTATGAGTAAATGTTTCACGGCCTGTGAGGAAATGCTCATTTTTCTTCATCTGCTTTTTGTTTTTGCTAGTCCTCCACAACAGACTCAGTTCTGACTAGTTCTTTATCTCAGCTACCTATCCATTGCCCTCTATTTCATTCAAAATCCCAAGGATGGTTTGGAAAGAATAGATTTAGATTTAGTCAAGATTAACCCTGGAAAACTTTAAAAGAAACAGAGAAGATATTTACCATCAAATAAGTTTTATTCTCTGAAGGGGTCATTTTCCAATCCATGTTTTTCTTTCTCTTTCAAATAGAGGAAGTCTTTAATTCCCAAAGTGTACCTTTGGTTTCATTGTGCACAGCAACAGATCCAGAAAATAGAATGCCTATGCCCCAAGCTGCAAGCCAGATTATAACAAAAAAAAAAAAAGAAGCAATCAGCTTCAGGTAGGATACTTAAACCTTTCAATAACTTCTCATTTTGATACAGTAAAGAAAGATATTATTTATGACATGAGATCTCAATACAAGAAAATATTAAGATTTTTCATCATTCTTATTAATACTGTTGGAATGGGTTTTTTTGGCGTTTTTTTTTTTTTGTTGTTTTTGTTGTTTTGCTTTGTTTGTGTGGGTTTTTTGTTTGGGTTTTTTTTTAATGTAAAGAAAGGCACTAAGGACATTTCCATTCTGGAAGGAATGTAAGCCAGGATTTGATGATGCTTGACATCCTGAAGTCTCAATGGTCTCCTTCACAGAAGGAAAACGTTTGGGTGAATGGGCAAGTAAATTGTAGATTCTTCCAGTTAAGCCACTTGAAGATGAACAGGAAACAAAGTTTTTGCAGGCATGCTATGAAATGTTAAACAGGAAAACTGACTAAAAAGTCCTCTCATTATTAACTGTTCTGATGTTTTCCCTTATTTTTAATTTCTTCTCTAAATAAAAGGTTTTAATGAAGGGGAATGAAGGGGTAAACTTGAAAATCCTTTGTCCGATGGTATAGCAATCAACTTATGTCTTTAGCAAAGTAAGAGTCAGCAGCATGCACTACAGATCAGTTAACCACTTGGCAAAAATACCTCAGGTATTGTGTTGTATTGCAGAGGAAATGGTCAAGGACTGGGTATTGTAGAAAGAAGGTGAACGCTTTTGATCAGCTTGTTGGCCAAAAAATCCAATAGTTCTTTTATATTTTTTCCCCTCCATCTGAATGGACTTCTTTTTTAAGACTAGATGACTAGCTCTGATACTGACTTTTTTAAAATGTGGTTTTTATTTTTATTCTGGCCATGGCTGAAATTTGAAACCAATTCTTAAAGTTCAGTAATGGAGAATGCTTAATTTTCTTTTATTGAACAAAAGAAGCTCTTAGTACAGGAAAAGTATTTCCAGCCCGTCTCTGCTCATGATGCTTTTGGATTGCTCCAGGAGATGTTACTTGGATGAAAGCTCCTGTCAGACACAATAAAATGACTGACAAGGCCAAATTGGCATGCATTAAGGGAAATGACAGGAGAAAACCTTAATCATGCCTGTACCAATAGATTCAAGCTATTTTGATGATCACGCTGCCATCCTGTGTGTGTCAGTAAGGCTTCACTTTCATCTTTGTAGAAAAGCTACAAGGCAAAAAGGCAATTGGCCTTGATTACATGCTGAGGAGTGACCAAAGAGAAAAATAAAACTTTCTTGGCATTGATAGGATAACTGGTCACGCTAATACACTCTGTTGTGTCCCACAAAACAATTTGGAAGATGAAGGAATGAATTTTTTCACATGGAGAAAGATTGGAAATATACATCTTGGCCCTCTCAGTCCTTACCCCTGACCCGGTTCAGTGAGGAAAAAAGTCAGTGGAAAGTGTGGAATAGTGTTAGATTAACAAAAGCCATCCAAGTAACTATTTTATTACTCTGATATAATGACTGTGCTGTTACTATGACTGATATTAAATGTAAGTTGATAATTTAGGAAAGGTCAGTTCACCTCTTTTTTTATAGTTCCTGGTGATTCCACTGAATGTCCATCATGAAGAATTTGGGTTTCTCCACAGTCACAGCCTATTCTGGAGACTGCAGAATGACGAATTTTAAGTAGAACCCCTAGCAACCCTTTAGCTTCTTAGGGCAATATTGGAAATACAAGTCTGGTTTGCAGATAAAACTCTTGTTTCCTTCTGTCATACTGACTTCTTAAAATCCTAATGTGCAGGATACCCAGCACAGCAGTACTATCCGGAGAAGCTGAAGACTTTCAACTACATTGTGACACAGATTTAGAAGCCGATTTTATTCCACTGACCGCAGCTGGCACCCCCTTTGAGTACAGGTGGGTGTGCTCTAAGGCTAAGTTATCTCCTTGGATATTGTTTCCCTGTCTTCCTCATTTTCCTTAAATATTGTTTAAGATTATTATTAGAGAAAAATCATCTCCACAGGATCGCTGCTTTCTGCCAACCCTTCACTAAATTCATAAGATGGAAATAGCAAAGAACTATTAATTGTTTGCGCGTGAAAGACAAATTGATGCTGCTGTGTCACACAAGAGTTTATCATCCGAAGTTACGTTCAGTTTCAGTGCTCAAGATTGGATGTGCTCAGATGTCTGATGGAATGATAGACAAAATTTCTTTGTTTTTCTCAGTTTTGGCTTTTATGTCTCATTACTTTAAAAAAAGGAAAGAAAAGAAATGTTATTAGGTTAAGTAGAACCTTCTGGTGGGAAGGCAGCAGTGAAGCATGCCTGTGAGGGCAAGTTTTTAGCTATAGCTGGAGGTGAGCAAGAGAGCAAGTCAGTAGGACAAGTAGAAGCCTAGAGTTGGTGAGGCTGGGAAGTGACTGTGGGCAGGGTATGTATGGCTGTTCAGGCTCCTTGCTGACAAAGACACTACCTAAAGAAAGGAGATTTGTTTTACACATATATAGTTAACAGTTATATAACTGAGCAATAAAATAAGCTATATTTTTATATGTATATGTAGTGATTATTACACCTACCATGTCCCTTTAAAAAAGCCTTTACTTTCTAACAGAAAAATATCTAGGCAGACTTGCTTCAAATCCCTTGGGTGCTTTTGACAGCAGACACCTAAAAAAAAACTGGGAATGCAAACCAGATATTACACTTTCACAGCTTCAGCAACACTGGGATTTTTTCTTTCATTTATAAAGCTTTCTCTACATAGGCAGAAATGTAGCAAAAATAACATTTCTGCCACCACATCGTACAGATATTCTTGTACTGGGGTTTAGCTGGAGTGGCACTGAAAATTCCAGCAGCCACAGATAAAACCTCCTCAGTGAGAAATACAGAAGCTAAGACTATGGCCAGCAGATAAAAATATTGTATATCTCCCTCTGTAATCCTCACTTTGTAATATCTTAATACAGAGCAACATGTCCATGATAGTAGAGAAAATGAATTAATTTTAAGATCTGAGTCAGGATATTACCACACAGTACTGAAATCACTTTCTTCTTCATTCCTTAGTTTCTGCCTCCAGTAAAAGGCACTACTTGCATTCACAGGCATCACCCCTTTTTTTTTTTTTTTATTTTAATGCTACCACTGCTTTTTATTTAACACATCTTCAGCTTCTCTTCCCATTTCATCAACAAGTTCCCTGCTTACTAGCTACAATGGGACTTTGTCACAGGTTGGTTCCTCAGTGTGTTTCTTTCATTTTATTTGGACTTTTACCTCTATTATTTTTTGTTATTTTTGACCTCATGACACTTATTAAGCTTACTCCTCCTTATTGCAGTAACACTGTGTGCTCGACATTGAGGATTGCAGCCTTTCGGTTTTTTGTTTTTTCCTACCCTAACTAATGCTCTTATTTTCTGTTCTCAGGCCAGTCACCATATCTATTTGCTGCTTGTTCTTAACAGTATTAGGATCCTGAAATAATTTCTGAAGCCTGTTCAGTGCTCTGGAAGTATCTGATGTGTTTGTGGGTCATACTGCTTCTCTACAAAAAATCCAGAGCTGCTATTAAAAATGTATGTGCCAGAAAAACTATATGGAATTATATAAACTGACTCTATCTAAGATACAGCAAAACCCCCCAGCTACTACAAATTCTTTTCACATGACATAAAAGTTTGATGCTCTTTAATAGTGTGAGCTGAAACTCTATTAAGACAGAGCCAGCAATCAGAGATGACAGTCCCTAAAGTATCTATGTATTAAACAATACCATACACGCTTTGGTTATTACTGACATCCTGAAGCAGGCTTACACAAACACAAAGCTTTACAGTTAATGCTCAGTAGCACTAGGGTATTAAAACTCTTAGTTGATATTTCCTTTTTGATGAGGATTTTCAATAGAACTTGGGGACTTTGAATCATGTATCCCACCAAAATTCAGAACCAAAGTGATTTGTTTGAGTTAGATACTGCCACTTTGACATTTAAGTAAATCCCAGCCTCACAGAGTCAGTGTGAGTGTTAACCAGGACATTAATGAAGTTCAGGTTTCACTCATGGGTCTTTTGCTTCCATTAACCTTAATGGCTTGTGAATCAGAGGTACTGAACAATGGCAATGAGAGATCAATTACTTTTTATAATAAGATATTGTACTGAGATATTGTGTGAGAGAGGAACAGATGCAGATCCTACCCTGTGATTTTTTATTTTTCTACATCTACAAGGTTTATTTTTCACTTATAAAACCACAGATGAACTAACTCCTGTGGAATCACAGCAATGTAAACTAGACTCAGCTGAATCACTTAAAAGTGATAGCCAGACCTACCTAATACATATAATATTCAATGAATTAGTGAATAATATAACTTAGTAGGTGGTAAATGAGCTAATAAAATATGTAATATAACTCTGTGTTGGAGTCCAAAACAAGAGTTAAAACAACATTTACCGTTATGTTTGTAGTAATTTGTATAAGCTGCCTGGCAGGAGGTGAGTGTGCTGCACTATTAGAAAAATTGCAACAGGAACAATCTTTTGTATCTAGGACACAGGCAAGTCTGAGAATTTATTCCACAAAATGTGCTTCATGAAGAAAAAACTAAGCATAGAGGTCAGACAGTGGCTATTAAAATTTAAAGATTGTGTCCTAAAGACAATATTACCTGGTGATTCAATAGGGATTGGAGTAACTGATCACATTAGGAAAAAAAAAAAAAAAAAAAAAAAAGAAAGTGTACCATTGTATGCTCTGGAAAAGTCATAAAGTGACTTAGTGTTGATATGAGTAATTTTTCCTGGTCCCACAGAAATATAAACCAAATAAGAATTGGGAACAAATCCTAGCAGAGAACCCTAAGACTGAGTGTTATATCCTGATTGCAAATTCTACAGGAATTACTTTAAAATATATATAAAAAAATGTGTAGTGAAATGATCATGCTGGGTTTCATTCTGCACCACTGACTTTAATAGGATTTTCCTGAGCAGCAAATGCAGGATTCAGCTCTGGTTAGTGGCAGTGCCACTTGACTCCAATCACATAGCTGAGCAGACAGACCTGAGACTAGAAACTAAGTTATTTAACTGTATCACTTACCTACATGAGGAAAAATGTTCACAAAAGTCTTTTCCAGTATGATAACTGGAAATATACTCAATTCCTTTGAACAACAGGTCATGTAATTATTTAATTGAACCTGTCTGGACTGTTAATGCCTGGGGATAGAAGCTCAGGAAGGCACGTATACCATTGTTTAAATCCAGTCCTACTCAGTACAGATATAAAGTATGTACCAATGTTCAAGTTTAATAGCTTCACCTCTGTAAGTGCATTCTTTTGCTCTCTTTATCCTACAGACTACCTCAGGTGGTGATTTTGGGGGGGACAAAGGTGTCAAATGTAGAATAATGTGTCTAAAATGAGTCATCAGTGCTCCTTTGGGGTGGAGAAATGCTAACAGCTGTGGCGTATTAGCAAAAGAGTAGCTAGCAGGTCAAGTGCCATGAATGTTCCCTTCTGCTTCGTTGCTAGGTTGCACCAAGCATATCCTGTTCAGTTTTGGGCTACTTGGTTCTAGACAAATATTTGTTTAGTCTAGGAAAAAAAGGAGTTTAAAAAGGCTGCATTGTGAAAATGCTGAAGTACAGAACAAGGTGGCCCATAAAGGTACTGGAATCTCAAATTTTCGAAGAGCTTAAGACTTTCATAGTACAGAGCTACTTTTAAACATAAAAATATAGTTTTAATAAAGTGGCTAGTATTTATTTTGAAATTAGTTCATTGCAGCCTTCTCTGAGTCCTTGTAATGTTTAAAAGAGACACAGTCTTGTATGCTCTTACTATGTGGAAATCATACATAGATATGCTATTTTAGGGTTTTTTGTTTCAGTTGTTCATGTTATTGTGATACTTTACTGGCTAAGAGAATGCCAGTGGGTGTCTGGACTCCCAGTATATGGCTAAAGCAATGTCAGAGCAAGTATAATTCAAGCTCATAAAACACCCCACTTTGTACAGAGCTCAAAATGGAGATTTTTAATAATTTGCATACCACTTTAATTCTCATTTTATGTTCTGTTGAAGGATACATGTTGATTACTGGGATTTTTCTGTAATTGTGTCATAAATACACAAGGCGACAGAAGCCGTCTAATAAATAGCGTCTTCTCAGAAACCAAACCATTTGGGAATAACTCAGTTGGAATATTGCAGTTATTGTTAGCTGAAAAACTGAAGTTGACATTGATTTTGAAATATCCTTAGTGCAGAATAACACAAGGGTATTCCACTGAGGGCAAGCAAATATCATGGTATTGAGATCCTAATCAGAGTTGTAAATGCTATTACAAAAAACTTATTTCTATTTCATTCAGAGTTAAAGACTTCTGAGACACAGAAAAGTATTTTCAATAAATGGACATAGTAAACCTATTGGTTAGATTTTATTTGACTGATACTTCCTCTCAATATAGTAAATCTTGGTTCTTCTTTATGGATGAGGTGGCAAGAGCCTTTTAAGACATGTTGTAAATGCTATGCATCTTTATATAACCTTCATGTAATAATTTATTGATGCTCTTGTAAATGAATAATTACATGATTTATGAAAATTATATTGAGGTCATTTGATAATACAACTGATTATTAGTATAAGAATATTGATACCAACTGGAGAAAGTAATTACTTGGCAACGCTTAAGCAAATTCCTTCCAAGTACAGCACTCTTGAGAGACTGCTAACATTGTTTCAGAAGTTGAGAGGATTTGTGGAAGAATCCAATAACTTGTTTCTTGAAATAAAATAAAAATAAGTATTTATGAATTCCAAATAAAATGTACAAGCTTACACAGAAAATGAAACGGGAGAAAAAATAGAGCTACTATTTAAAAGGTATCTGGAATTTTGAGAAAAAAAAAAAATCACTCCAGCAGACTAGTTTTAAAGCCCGTAGATAAAACTGATGTGGATTACTGAAACTGTAGTATAATGGAGAAACCAATTTCTATGAAACACCAAGTTGTTCAGTCATCACCTGTGCCCAGAGAGAGGCATAAACTAAGATTTAGTGAAGAGAAAGGAACAGGGCGATTTAGTTCTGATACAGGATTCTTGCTGTTCAGTGATTTGCATGTTTCAAGGCAACTTCTTTTGTGCCTTTTCTAGGTAACTGAGTTAACTATTGAATTATTTTTTTTAGGAATTACTTGCATATTGCAGCCCCCTGGTCCTGCTATAAGATATTCAAGGTGTCTAGTCTGCATAAAGCAGAATTAACCAATGTAAAAATGTTTATCTATCTGTTTTGCTTTAGCTGTATTTAATGATAATTTATACAGAAAGCAAGATATTCTGGTGTGCCCCCATGCCCGGGGTAAGCACTCCTGTCTTGTTTTTTTTTTTTTTAGTCTTTAAATCCAAAATATTAAAAAGCTCTTCAGTTTTTGGGGTTTGGGTTTTTGAATTATTTTTTGTTTGATGTGTCGTTGGGGTCCAGGGTGTGTGTGTGTGTGTGTGTGTGCGCGCATGAGATATGTTATTGGTTGATTTGTAGAATTTTCTTTTGATCTATTTTGTGTAGATTTTATCTTTTTTATATAATTATAGTAATATTGATAATATTGATCATTATGATTATTTATCCTGTTTCAACCATGGTAGCTCCAGGGCTGAGCAAAAGTAATAAAAATAGCAGAGTTATCATTTGATAATTGGTTCCACAGAGACAGTATGAGTTTAACCCACCTCTTCTCAAAAGTGAGTAGCTGGTTTTAAAGATAAATTTATTTCACATTTAGCAACAGATATAGAATAAGTACAATTACTATAATCGGTGACAGGGAAGCTCACAGAAGAGAAAAAATGAGGGATCTGTTCGTTATAAAACCCTAGAACCCTCTGCTTTAGCTAGGTGGACAATAAATAGTGAGGAGGAAATCTATGCTAATAGAACTGGAATGATAGAAGGTAATTTCTGACAATAAGGTAAAAGGATTTGTTCTTTGTTGTTTCAGTTGGTTAAAATCACACTGGAAAAAACACTTTGGACTGTTGTGTAGGAAATACTGCATCAGCAGAGCATGAATGGCAGAAAATAGTCAAAAGGACATAAAAGGTCTTACGAGTTTCCAACTAAATGGAATTAAAGTTGAAAGAAGATTTATTTACTTCTTTTTTTTTCCCCAGCTATAGTAAAGATTTAAACATGAATGAAATAAACTGTAACTTTTAATGACAAGGAAAGATAGGGATATATAAAAAAATTGCCTTCTACTTACTGACATAGCTAGATCAATGTTTTATTAGTTCACAGATAGTAATTGAATAAAATCTGGGAAGTGCAATGTATAGAGTATTGATTTTTCCTATTGACTAACCAAGAAGCAACAATTTACTTGTGGAGAGGGAAAAAATAAGGTTGCCAAAACCCATAATTGCTATTAAAACACACATCGTAAGCAATGACAAAATCAATAGAAGACTGATACCATGTAAGTCAGGGTTCCTGCAATTACTCAAAATTATGCAGTCTGAATTCTGTATTGGCTTTGTACCACATATAACCTAATTGATTTCAGCATGAAATTTGGTCCAGTACCTACAAGACACTACTCCTTTTTCTTTTCCTCTCTTACTATGAGTCTTCCGCTGCTGAAATGAGTATCAAAACTCACATTAAATCTTAATAATGCACAATCATGTAATATTGCTCTTTGAGGAAAAATGGGAGAAATAATTTCTCCACTGATAATAACAGCAGCTAGATTGGTGAGACTGTTGCTTTGCTTCAGTAATTGACTTGTTTTAAATCCAATTTTTAAAAATGGCAGTTACACACAGAGACTTATGGTAAAAGGACATGAATAAAGAATCCAGGAAAGCATATCTGTGTATTGCTAACTTCAGCTATATGATAAAAGTCAACAGATATCAGTTGATGGTTTATTCAAGTGTAAAGCTAAGAGTGTGTGTAAAGAATTTTGCTTGGTCAGTTAAAGTGTACACAATATGTAACTACAAAAATATTTTCTACAAGTGTCCTTCTAAAGCTTCATCTTTCTCCAAATGACAGTAGATTTGTAAAGATGCTTTTCCGAACTCACAATTGTTTGAAAAAAATACATAATATTTAATTTTTTTTTGCAATTTTTTTTTTTTGTCCTACAGAGTGTTCCAGTTTCTGTGTAACGAGAGTCAGCTAATAGTTGCAATGTGATTTTGTGGTACCTATCTGCCTTCCAATATCTGTCCAATATGATTTTGTAATGGTTGTCACATTGCTGCTCAGATTGGCCCATACAATTGTTGAGCTTTGTTGTTGAGTGACATTTAGAGATGAGTACTTTTAATGTTTCCACATAATGTACTTCACTTCCCTACTGGAACTATAAAGATACTCCTTTAACATGCTTTAACAGATAATCATTACCAAAAAAGACTGTTTAAACAAAATTACTTTAAAAATCCAAAGCTTCAGATATAATTTGAGGCCTCAGTGACTGACTGAAAATATATCTGCCTGCCTATTACACCAAATGTCCCATTAGAGATATGATAGCTATTTTCAATCTCAGTGATTAATATACTGTGACATCTATGGACAGATGGGAATTGAAGCTGATTCTATGTCAGTAGAAACTCTCTGGTAATACCAGATATGCATCTATGTACATAACTTTTACATTGACTATATACAGATGTAAATGGAGTTCTATCAGTTTGGCAGATTTTCCTAAATGAGGACTTAGAAGTTGGAAGGCAATTTTTTATTTTATTTTTTTTTTACCATATAAGAAAAAATCAGCATTTCTATCATGACCATATAAAATGAGAGATGTGGACTCTGGCTACTTTAAGAAAAAATGAGTTCTTTGGGGCAATTAAGCAAAATGTTAGTCAATTATATTATTATATACAGAAGTTCAGTGACGTCATTACTATAGTTTGGTTGAAAAAGTGACAGATCTTCTGCAAGCAACTGATTTCATGTGCAGTTAATTGAAAAATGCATCCTCTCAGATAAGAGATTCAAAGCAGATAACTGATACAACTGATAGAAGTAGAATACAGAGTTCAAAAGGGAAAGGTAGAGGCAGCTCACTGAATGTATCACTCTACTTGAAGAGTACCCTGCAGAAGAAGGTACAATACACGCAGGACTTCTGAATTTCAGTGTAAATGGCTTTGGGGAAAACAATATGCAGAGAACAGAGATCACCTGAGCTGGAGAAATTCCTCTTTGGGCTGATTTTAAGTTAGGTTATATTTGTGAGCTTAATGGTTACTGTTTCATGTTAGATGAGGTTCATCAGTTTTCTGGCTGAAAGTCACAGGATCGCAAAATGTTAGGGATTGGAAGGGATCATTGAGTGCAACTCCTCTGCCAGAGCAGGACCTTACAATCTATCTCAAGTCACAGAGGTATGCATTGAGATGGGCCTTTAAAGTCTCCTTCTCTGGAGACTCCACAACCTCTCTGGGGAGCCTGTTCCAGTGCGGTGTGACCCTTACAGTAAAGAAGTTCCCTCTTGTGTTGAGGTGGAACCTCCTGTGCTGCAGCTTACATCCATTGCTCCTTGTCCTATCATAGGGAGAAAGTAAAAAGAGCCTGTTCTCCCTCTTCCTGACACCCAGCCCTCAGATATTTATAAACACATTGTCCACGTGGTCTTTCCTGTAAGTTCTCTGGCCTCCAGGATGGGGAGAAAGGTTTGGTTTTTGTGAGGTGCTTAAAGGAGGAAGGACCTCTTTCCAGTACTTAGATTTATCTTTCTTGGTACTAATATTTTCAAAAGTTCTGACAGGTTTTAAATGTAACAGCTTATTGACTGAAATAAGAAAGAAATAACACTTGATTTTAGTTGCTCGTAACAAACCCCTGGTATTTTCATAACTTGTTATTCATTTTGTTAAGAAAGTTTAAGATACTAAATCATTAGAGTAAAAATATATCAAAGGCCAGTTACATGTCAAAATTAGTTTATGCTTACTAACAGTCCTGTCATGAAAAAGGTTTGTTTAGAATATTTGGTCAGTCTGTAGTTTCAAAAAAACCCACCCCACTTTCAGCAAAAAATTATTTCTAAATTCACTGATTTTTAATAGAATATAGTGTATGCATGTACTTTCTTAATATAGTATGCCATGTACTGTGTGCATGCATACAGATGTATGCAAATGTAAATGTAAAACAAGTAGCATAAAATACTGATGGGCTGTTATGTTGTAGACCCATTTGAAGTGATATGGAATAACCATAAAGCAACATTGCATAGTAACTATTCAGTGGTATCTGAACAGTTTTCTTGCCACCTCTAGAAATCTGCTAGAGTATCATGCAAAGCATAGCCCTATGGATGACTTCAAATCTACACTGAACAACTTTACCATGAGATCTGGTTCTCTTCCTGGAAAAAATGGGGAACTTGCTATGTTTGTGCACATTGTTTGGACAGTGTAGGATGAAGCATCTGAGTTTACTTGAATGGAAACTGTCAAATGTTTATCACTCCTGATATTAAGTCTCTTGCCCTTTGATCTAAATAGCAGAAACTTAATTGTTTTCTCTCATCTTGAAAGGTTATTATGCCTAGGGGTTGATTTGGGGTCTTGTTTCTTTAGTAACAATTAGTGGACTTACTGTTATAAATGAAATGTCTTTGACTAAAATTATACCTTAATTTATATTGTGCATTCTATCTTCATCCCAATATCTCATTTATATTTCTCAGTTTAGCCACCTAATGGGCTAGAGAGTTTGCACATTTGTAACAGTTGTCAAATCACTTTTTAGGTCAATGATGGGATGTTAATTTTCCATTTAGCAGCTATATACTGTTTTTTTTTTTTTTTTTTTTTTTTTTTTTTCTTTTGGATCCAGACTCTTTAGTCTGCATTTGTTTGCATTTGTCATCCACCAGCCAGGTGCATTTGTTATTTACATCATTATGTATTGATGTGCTTTTATTCATTTGCTGCTCCCCAATCACAGATGATAGAGTAGTAGAAAATAATCCATGAACTCACTAAATCACTATCTTTCTTTTTACTGCTTTCAAGAAAAGAACCACTGAGTTTGGTTCTGTACAATTTATGCAGTTATTTATGGCATTTTGGACAGATATTGGGAAATCACAAAATATTCATTAATTAATGTATGTTAATGAATTATCAACCATAAATCATTCCTCACCAGAAATTTGTAGAGAATACATTGTCCTGTCTGACATTATTCAATTGCCTTTTTCATCCTGAAGTTGCATTCATCACAGAGAAGAAATTGACACTATGTGACTGAGGTGAGTAAGCAAACACCTCAAATATCAATAACACTTTTTCATGTAACTCCTTCAGTGCACTTTTGTATATAATAGTGGATGGCTTTCTCTCATTAGCACAACTGTACCCCTGTGCACTTCCAAGTACTTTGCTTCTCAAATACATGAACAGTAGTAGCATGTGAATGCTTTCTGAATGGCTACACATGGACATTCGTTTCTTGCACAGATGCCTGCTAATACACAGCCACATGCTTAATTTTGTTACTCAGTTTCCAAATACATAATTCAATTTAATCATATTTTACTGCTTGACAAGTTCTAGAACTCTGATTATAAATCAGAAGCCCAATCTGCTCTATATTCTGTGTTTGAGATGCTATTCTTGTTTACCACTACATAGTCTGATAAAAACATCACCATAAAAACCACAAATTATTTTAAAATGTGTAATTTCCTACTGTATTATACTGTTTAAATCGAGGATTTCTGTTGTCTTCTGTTTGGTTAGTTGTTTGTGGTTTTGTGGGGGTTTTTGTTGTTTTTTGGGGGGAAGGTTGTTGGTTTGGTTGTTGATTGATTGGTTGGTTATTTTTTTTTTTCTAATTTTGTTTTCTTCATTTCTGTTTTCTCCTTTTCTAGCAAGGAGTAAGTGTCCTGACCTCCTTTGCCAGGGTCAAAGATTCTGACCTTCTTTGCCTCAGTTGACTACACTCCAAACCAAATGGTTTCGAAAAAATCATACAATTTAAAGTGGTGTTTCTGATTTTGCTGTTACTCTGTCCTTAGTGATGTCTGATGTGTGAGATTTATGCAACATTATCTTGAAATACACAAGATGGTCTGATAACTAAATAAATCCTGAAGACATAGAATCATAGAATCATAGAATGGTAAGGTTGGAAGGAGACCTCAAGGATCATCTAGTTCCAACCCCCTGCCATAGGCAGGGACACCTCCCACTAGTACAGGTTACTCAAGGCCTCGTCCAACCTGGCCTTGAACACCTCCAGGGAGGGAGCAGCCACAACCTCTGTGGGCAACCTGTTCCAGTGCCTCACCACCCTCACTGTAAAGAACTTCCTCCTAACATCTAGTCTAAATCTTCCCTCTGCCAGTTTAAACCCATTGCCCCTTGTCCTGTCATTGCAAGATCTTCTAAATAGTCCCTCCCCAGCCTTCCTGTAGGCCCCCTTCAGATACTGGAAGGCTACTCTAAGGTCTCCTCAAAGCCTTCTCTTCTCCATCAACATTCCCCTCTCACTAGATAAAGATGGACAGATACACTCAACAGTAAAAACACTACACAAAAGTTATCTGAAACTTGAAACTTTTTTGTTTATATATTAAGTGAGATGTTTTTAAACCAACCTTTAAAAAAGCTACTCATAGGTTTTGGTAATGCTAAGCCATTGATGAGAAAAACAACTGTGTAAATGAATGAATTGGGAAGAGTGCCAGTTCTGAGTTATTTCAGGGACATTTTTCCTGCTGAATGAGAAAGGGAATGAATACAGTAATCCCAAAACTCATGTAAAGCAATAGAAAAACTCTTGGCAGATAGATCAGGTCTGCACAGACTGAAGACCCAAGAATAAATGAGACGTGATCATTACTGAAAAATGCAAACTATCCAAGTGAAAAATAACTCTAAGCTGTTCTGATCCTGATCACTGTGTTATCTTGTGTAGGCTCTCTGTTACAAGCTGAATTTTAGATTCTCTTTCTCTGCTCACGCACTGAAAATATATTAATGGTTTCTTAAAACAATTCCTTCATCAACCTCAAACATTATGAGCCATTTTCTATTTCTTTGTTTACATCAAATCCCTTCCTATTTTGTAATACACATTTTTACTTCCATACTGAATTACATAAATAATTTCTTAGGAAAAAAGCTGAAGAATAATTTCAAAAGTTTGTTTAAGAAAACATTTTAATATTTATAATAGAAGGCAGTTAGATCCAAGAACTTTGATAAAATGATATTGATTTGTTCAATTGCCCTAAACAAAATGGATGGCATAATTTCTCTTGTTGATTAGTAAATGCACTGGCTCCACAGGCTTTATTTTTTAAATGTTTGACAGAATGTTTTGGGCAAGCAGACAATGAATTATCTTGTAAGAATTGCAGCATTAATTTAAATTGATTGTAATTTATTTTGATGTTATGTTGAGAACTATGATCACTGCAAAGATTTATACTTTTGAAGAATGCAGTGATGATTTTTTTTTTTTAAAAAAGCATTTGATAGTTTCCTTTACAGAACACACAAGTTATTTTAGAAAGAAGTAACAACTGCAAATTACACACAGGGACATCTATAATATTCATGTGAAAAATGAAAAAGCAAATGTGAAATTTATGAAAAACTCCAGTCATTCATTGTTCCTCAAAATTGAATGAAATCATGAAATTACTGCTGGAACATTCTCAGCAGGCTTCAAATGTACTTTTCAATTATATGAGTGTCATTCACCATCTGTCAGCTCCTATATCTGTTCATTTATCTGTAAGATGACTCACTGCAGGGTGCTATAAGTATCACCATTACTTTATTTAATGAGTACCCTGTCTATCTGCACCCCTCTTGACAGTTTGCATCCATATCATTCATTCATTGTCAGCCTACCATCAACATAGCAAGAAAGCCATCCCTGGCTGCTGTCTCATGACAGCCTGCTGTGGTTGGTAACATCCATTCTGCATTCACGCTGCCACCACCAAGGCCATTCTCATTGCACTACCAGAAGCCGCAAAGCTGCTTCACCCCACATTATCACAGGGCTTTTCCCAGAGGAGGAATGTAAACCTGTCCAGAAATCTTGACCTTGAGAAAAGAGGAGCATGTAAAACAAAGGGAGAGTGAAAAGGAGACATTCACATAGACCCTCTCCATGGAAAACATCAGAAAGTTTGTGGTGCAAAGGAAAAATTGCGTAGAACTTCCTTATTTCTCTTCTAGTTCAAGCTGTTCCATGCCAGAGAGAATTTCTCTTCTTGCTCCTTTGTTGGACATCTAGGGACTAGGTACACTCTGTGGAACAGAATTAGTAACATTATTAATGAAAGCCTGTATGTAATGCTGAAATACAAAGAGTAAATTACTATGACCAAAACATGGGTAGGGTCTGTAGAAAAGTTAAAAACTCCAGAGGAGGAAATGTGAGTGTCGCAGATGCATTTTGAAAAGCAGTTGCTGCTATTATTCCTCATAATTTAAAGCATTTTCAACTCATGCACTTAAAATTCTCACAGTGAATCAGGTTGTATCAGTACCAAGTCATTAGACAGACATCTATTGCACCTTTCCTTGGAATCTAGTAGTGGTGAGCCATACCCCTTTTCCCTTGTCATCCAAACCTATGGAAGTCGAGAGAGGATTTCCTTTGAAGTAAATTTTATCCTCATTTTCTACCATATGTAACTAGTCTGGATGTGCTTAGCAGGGGCTCTTTATTTAGTGTGATAGGAATCTGTTGGCAAAGAAAAAAAAATCTCACATAGAAGAAGGTCTCTTAGCTCCAGTAGCCTCTTTTGGAGGATATGCTTCCAAGTTAACCAATTTTCACAGTGGTTAGAAGAAAAGCAGTGCAACATTTCTTTAAGCAAAGTAAAGAAAGAAACACTCATTTGAAATGAACTTCTATTTGGTTGGTTAAATTTTACAGTGGCATAAAATAGTATTTCTAGGTTTCTTATTCATTTGCTGTATAGTTTTAAAATGTATCAAAACTGTGGATCAACAATATAAATGTTAATTTCACCAGCAGAACAAAACAGAATTTAAAATTTAATGAGAAATGCTTCTCTGAAGTGGGAATAAAAGAAAAGTTATTACAACTTGCAGTAGTATTAGGTGTATAGGTGGTAAAAAGGTAACCCTGCTGATGGGAGAGGTTAATATCATTCTCATTAATAACGAAGAATAATAAGGATAATAGCTTGACATTCACAGATCACCTTCTGTTTGCACTCAGATTACCATAAATTATGACTCTCTGCCATTGGGTTAATCAATATCCACAGACTCCGGGAGAAGGCTTTCCAGATCTCTTCTGCCTCCATGGAAGAGTCACCTTGAAGTGTGAATGAACTTGCTTTTTTGCCTCAACTCAACATGAAACATCTTCCTGTAGATGACGAAGCCATAAGCAAACAAAAAGCCCTTTTCTTCTCAGTTACTTTAAGTTAGATATTGAAAAGAATAAATACCTAAAACAGGAAATTCGTGTTCTAGGAGGCAACACCATAAATGAGGTGAGACCTCCTCACTCTCTACAACTACCTGAAAGGAAGTAGTAGCAAGGTGTGGGTTGGTCTCTTCTCCCTAGTGCCAGGTGATAGGATGAGAGGAAATAGTCTGAAATTGTGCCCTGGTTTAGACTGGATATTAGGAAGAATTTCTTTATGGAAAGAGTGGTCAGACATTGGAATAGGTTGGCCAGAAAGGTGGTGGAGTCACTGTCGCTGGAGATATTCAAGAAACATGTGGACGTAGCACTTGGGGACATAGCACTCAAGGGGAGAGCTGCTTGATGTGCAGTCTAATTGCAGTCCAGGAAGAGCTCACACTGGGCTCATGCAATCTATGTTTGCTTCAAGAAACACCCTTGAAAGGTGCTCAAGATCATGGGGAGATCACCTCCATGCAGCCATGTTGCCTAGCAGGGGAAGTCCAAAGAAGGCTCACTTAGCTTATCATATTTATAGAATAAAATGATTAGCTCATAGTCAAAATTGCACCCACCAATTCCTTCATTCCTCAGTGACGGAGTCTAGGGAAAACCACCCACTCTTCATGTGTAATTGTAAGAGTTGCGTTCCAAGCTCTTATGCATTGGTACTCACTGTCCTCTGCTCCATTGCCGGTTTCTTGGAGGACTTCTTAGCCCAGCTAAGGCTCAGGCATTTACCTCCTTTCAAGCCTGTAATAAACTACTGCTAGTTTGGCTAAAGAATATTGAGCGCATCTATCACAAGTTCCAGCCCAAGCCTGGTTATCAGGAATCTTCTCCCCTCTGTAGCAGAAGTAACAGTTAAAGGGAAAAAAAATGTAAAAAATTAAAAACCATTCTAGTGGTACAGGTGTAACCTAGGCAACTTCAGAAACTTGACAAAGCACCACAGAATATACCTCCTGTGCTTGTGCATTTTTGTAAATACATGAAATAAAAATATACTTCTTTCCTTCAAATAAAGAGAACAATAGCTCTGAAGCATCTGTTACATGTTATTTTACAAAACTGTCAAGTAAAGCAGCATTTTGAATGCTCATGTAATTTAAACAATAATAAGCCTTGATTAAGCTGAGATTTCCTTGGAGTACTCTAAGAAAATACAGCTCTTTTCCTAACTAAGATGCAAAAGAACATTACTTCTTCCTCAATAACAAATAAAGCAGACTGGGTAATCTATCTCTTTCTTATTTTGTATTTTTGGTACTTTCTTTTAGAGTCCTAACTGAATAAACCAAATGAAAGCCTATGATATACTAGACAGAACATTATCTAATATTTACTAGATTTGCTTTTTCAGTATTGTTAGAAGGAGGAATAATTTCTTTTTAAATGACACAATTGAAAAAACAAAACAAAAACCTCGTGTGAATTCTAAAAATGTGTTTAACTATATGACAAAACCATATGAATTGATGAACTCTAAGTACAGCTGCACAGATAGCTACAAGCCAAATTACCCACTTTGCAGGGGTTTGCTGATGTGATCCACTAGCCTAGGGCATCAGAAAGAGGTTCTTCAATAGTGTAAATACTAATAACCTTTTAATCTGGATAGTCTGTGGTGCTTTAACATTTTTATTAGGCAAGACTAAAGCTTACACTTAGTGAAAATTAAATTAAAATCAAATTTAACTCACTTAAATTGAACATTCCCACACTTTTTTTTTTTTTTAAGATCTGAGATCCACTACTTCATTTTTGTTCAAATAGTACAACTATTAAATGCACAAAGTTTAGTTCTTTGAGCCTTATACATCAACATAGTTTGATGGAGAAATTTGATTTAGATTTAAATATTGCTGAAGTTAGCCCTAAAATGTTAAAGGAACACCATCTCAGTATAGTTTTTCTTTAAGTAGAAATCTGATTCAGTCAAGAATTTAAGCATTCTCAGTCAGTAGACCATTAATTTTTCAGTAAAGCAGCGACCTGTTGCTTAGTACTGGAGTGGTCTAGATACACATTTCTGATGTTTTACAGCTATTCACTTAATCCATCAAAAATAGATGACATGTTGGTTAGACAAGGATAGAGTTACCGCAGAGTATGGGTTATGTGTTAAAGAGCCAGTGCAAAGGTAGCC
>WBNM01023367.1:155425-170965 GCA_013399055.1 Ramphastos sulfuratus | reverse complement strand
GGGGGAGCCGGGTGCAAGATGGGTACCCAGGCAGATATCTAGGATATGTGTTCCAAGTATAATTTGGGCCTTTCACCACATCAAGTGAAGTAAGATTTCTTGAGAG
This sequence comes from Ramphastos sulfuratus, assembly GCA_013399055.1. Classification (NCBI taxonomy): domain Eukaryota; kingdom Metazoa; phylum Chordata; class Aves; order Piciformes; family Ramphastidae; genus Ramphastos; species Ramphastos sulfuratus. The sequence goes on along the minus strand of WBNM01023367.1, from coordinate 170,859 downwards.
CTCTGTCAAGAGATGACCTGCCAGTACTAGATTTTGCATATGTGTTAGAACAACAGAGAAATCAAAACCAGGCTTGCCTTCACTGCAGTTCTCTTTCAATAGCCTACAAGCAAATTAGAAATAAAGGTTTTAACTAAAAAGAAAAGCAGACTTGAAAAAAACAATGCCTAATTCTTATACTTGTCAAATTATTAGTGAGAGCTGGTAAATAGGTAGATAATGACTGATAAACTCTTAATGGCTCTCTGTAGTCCATAAAAAACCAAGCAGAGTGTAAATATAAGCAGATTTTTATTAAATTCTGAGGCAATCTCTTACATGCCAGTAACACCTCTGAAGGCGGACACACAGATCACGTTGCAGTATGGACAGAATGAAGAAGAGAGTCATCAGAGTCTAAAAACTGTAACAAAATGCACATTTTAATATGCATGGTGCCAACAGAAAGATTTGTATTCAGATCTTTGTGCAAGTAACTCTCTCATAATATCCTTTAATTGGCTGTAGACTGAAGTTACCTTTGTGACTGGCTGCAAAGCCTCAGTGTTAATTTCATTTCCAGGAAAGGACATGACTGTATGAATCCAGTCCCTGGAAGAGACTAGAAATACTCATGAGTATTACTGAATTACTGAATGTTGATTAGTGTTTCTTGGATGCCAATGGTTCCTAGAGATCAGTTATAAATCGGTGTCTTGAAATTTCAGATATCTTTGCTATGCCTGCAGATAGCTCTTGGGATGAATCAGCCAGCAAGAGACTTCATAAGGAGCAGGCAACAGGAATCAAACATAGTGAATGTATGCATTGTAAATAACATTAAAAGCAATATGGAATTACACAGGATTTCTAGCTGTGCTGTCACATGACCTGCTTACTGCCATCGCTTGGAAATTAAAACATGATCATCAAAAACAACTGATACAGAACAGATGTAAAATGAAGTGGCAAGATTAATTTAGCCCAGTCTTAATTGCAATGATTTATCATTGTCCACTGTGTATTGCAGGAATATTAACAAATCTCAAAGAAAGATTAATAGATACACAGTAATAAACTTAGTCTCCACAATATACATAAAATGAAACTAAATTTTCCTCATGAGACATAGATTATTATTTAAATACTTCAATTATTATCATTTTAGTGTCTGTTTTGTGGAATTTCCATTTCTTCTGTAGCTTTAAATGAGATCATATTTGTCCTGTCTTGACAACATCACGAGTCATAAAATGCACAGGGCTCCTTACTGCTTTGCCAATCTACAATGGGGATGCATGATCTTGCCTCCACCATTCTTGTATCTCACTGGCAGAAGAAGCCAGGAGCCCCATGAGGTCTTTTACAGGTCCTTCTGCTTCATTCCATCAAGTCATTTTCTGAAGGGCTCACCATCCCACTCCTTCTGAGTGTAGTACTTTCGTGATAGACAACCACTAAATACTTCTGGAGTCAAAGGAAGGAACTGATGCTGGTAACACCAATATTAGAATGGACTTTTTTCAGGGCTCTGCTCCTACATCTTACCCCAGAACCCAGCCAGATGTCTTATGCCCTGCACAAGTGGGAGAAAGCAGCTCATAATGAACTCAAACTCCTGACAGATGAAGAGGAGAAACAAGTGTAACAATCAAAAATTTGCTCTTGAGTGTAACCAGGTGACTCAGGACTTTGAGGAAACCTGAAGCCTTTTTTTGGAAGCAACGACCGAGTAATACTTTTCTGTCAAAGCTTGTAGCAATCTACCTTTTTGGGTGTTGTCCTCTGTTTGAAGTGCTCATGTTAAGACATGAATAGCAAGTGCCTTCCATGGTCAGAGAACAAAGTCATCTTCAGGCTCCTGGCATAGCATGGCAGATGTGTAGGAGGTGAGTACATCGCCTTGCCATCAGAAAGGACTCTTCATACCATTTTCTTTGCTAGGGTAACAAGAAAGTCAGAGATTTCCTAGGAAGGCTGGAGGTGAACATAGAGAATGCTAATCTATGGGTTTAGGAATAGATAAAACTGGCCTCTTCTAATTTAGAGGGATTTCTGATCATATGTCATCACAGTTGTAGCAGCTTTGAGAAATGGGGAAATATCTCTCCTTTTCATAGCCTGAATTGGCAAATAATGAGTGTTTGTATGACATGATGGATTCAATGGATATGTTTAATCCCTTTAGTATAACACATTTCACGACTTCTGACAAGAAACATCCATTAACTGCTACTCCTACCCTCAGGTCTCTTCTTTCTGATGTCTTTAATTAGACTTTTAAAAATGGACTGATCTTATTGCATGACATGTTCTGCAGAATTCCTGCGTGTATGGAATTTTATCAAATGCTCAAAGGTAGTTTTTGTTTGAAGCTTTATCAATGAAACAAACAAGGAGAGATGTTAGGGAAATGAAAATAAAACTAGAGACAATTATATAAAGATTTCATAATCAACATATTTCCTAAAAGTAAAGTGATGGATACAATGGTGTTTCTCAGAAGATCTTACCTTTAGATACAGAAAGAGCTTTGCAAACACCATCAAATGGCCATGCCAGTCATCAGTTTCAGTACATGGGTTGAGATCTGATGGTGACTAAATACTCCTTGTTCATTTTCTTAGGTGCTTTTTTTTGGGAATGTTCTTCTCAAATATTATCTGTAGTAAAAAATTCTACAAAGTAGTAACATATGGCTTTTAGTAATGAAGTAGCTGAGAACTCTTATATAAAGACAATAGAGTTGATGTGTATCTGCCTGTCAGCATCCTGATTGTTTTATATTATTGCTTTTCTCCCTCTTTTCTATGGATGTGAGTTTTTTTAAATGATGGAATATTTTATTGAAGAGCTAAAATAAAAAGATAAAATAATCAGCAGAAAGTACAAGAACAAGCAAGAAAATACTGAACTACAAAATGACAAGATACAATAAAATTATAAACTGCAGTACTGGCTTCTCATTCAATGTTTTATGGATGTGCTGAGACTTTATAGTGCCTACTGCAGTTGATAGCTCTTGGGCTAATTAGCAGATACTTAAAATCTCTACAGATTTGGTCCAGAATTACTAATTATCTTCTCTATGTCCCAGACAGAAGAGAAGCTGTAAATGTATATGTGCCATACGCCTCTCAAATCACCTCTTACTCATAAAGAAAAGTACATAAGATTTTCTGAAATACCAGGGTTTGATTCTCTTGGGGTGTGGGTTTTTTAAAAGAATCGAAGGTCTGATAATGTTCTTGTCTCTGATCCCTCACATTACAACACCTGGTGAACCTGACAGTGTTTTGATACAAGCTTTTAACTAAGTAAAAGCTTCAGGAAAAATGCTGGAGAGAAATAGAAGCAGGACTTATGCTTATAAACAGCAAAGCTGCCCTTGGTATTAAATTGTGACCATGTAACATTTATGTTANGAGTACTGTGTACAGTTCTGGAGCCCCCAGCACAAGAAGGACATTGAAGTGTTGGAGTGGGTCCAGAGGAGGCCACAAAGATGATCAGAGGGCTGCAGCAGCTCTCCTTTGAGGACAGGCTATGGAAGTTGGGGCTCTTCAGCCTGGAGAAGGGAAGACTTCAAGGAGACCTTAGAGTAGCCTTCCAGTATCTGAAGGGGGCCTACAGGAAGGCTGGGAAGGGACTATTTACAAGGTCTTGTAATGGTAGGATGAGGGGAGATTTAAACTAGATGTTAGGAGGAAGTTCTTTCCAGTGAGGGTGGTGAGGCACTGGCACAGGTTGCCCAGGGAGGTTGTGTCTGCTCCCTCCCTGGAGGTGTTCAAGGCCAGGTTGGATGAGGCTCTGAGTGATTCGTACTAGTGGGAGGTGTCCCTGCCTATGGCAGGGGGTTGAAACTAGATGATCTTTGAGGTCACTCCCAACCTTACCATTCTATGATTCTATGTGCTCTGTGACACCAGCTGATGTAAGTCTTAAAAAAACCACACAATCGAAGCAAAATCCTCATTTATAGTGGAAGCTTCATAAAGTCGCTTTCTGAGATAGTAGATTTACATTCTGGCTTTTGAAAATACATCATGAATCATTGCAATTGGCTCATCTTTCAGAAAATCTTTCTCAGCTACCTACATTTTAAAGATATTCCAGTGTATCTGGAAACAGATACTTCTGTGTATTTCTACAGTACAGAAGAAACACTGCCATGGTATTAAGTTCTTGTTTTACTATTTTTTTCACCTGTTTGAACTAAAAGCAAAACACCTATCTGCAGTTCAGCCAGGTTTTCAAATACTTTTATGAAGTAGTTATGGCTTGTGTAACTCTCTGACATATTTTATCTCCAGAACTTTTTACAGAATAGGTTACTCTTCTCAGCCCAGCTTAGCACAACAACTATCAAAACCAGGCCCATGTTCCTTAGATTTCCTGTAGTTGTGCTGATTAAAAACCATACCTATCTATTCTTGGTTCAGTCCTATGCTAACATCTTTAGGCCTAAAAGCCCTCTTAAGAACATAAGAGTGGTTCTGTGTGCCGGAAGCGACTGTTGCAGAGAACATTTGAAGGAGAGGAACAGAACAGTTAGAAACAACCTCATTAAACCCTGGTGAAAGCATTTTGAAGTTAAATTTATCAGGTTTTCCCAAAAAGGATGTTTGACCTCTAACAAGATCACCACTTCCATTAGTTTTGTATAGTATTAATAACTAAATAGTCAATGGTGACATCTTTTTACTAAGGCAGAGGTCAAATATGTTCCTGGCTTTACTGATTTTGGCTGGAATAGAGTTAATTTTCTTCATAGCAGCTACTGTGGGCTGTGTTTCAGATTTGTGCTAGAAAGTGTGGATAATACAGAAATGTTTTAGATACTGCTGAGTATTGCTTATATGGAGTCAAAACCTTTTCTGCTCCTCACATCACCTCACCAGTGGGTAGGCTGGGAGTGCAAAAAGATCCGAGTGGAGGCATAGGTTGGACAGCTTAAACCAGCTGAGAAAAGCTAGAGGGAAAAAAAAATAAAAAGGGGGAGGGGGACCATGCAGGATGATGGCTTTTGCCTTCCCAAGTACACATTATGCATGATCAGCTCTGCTTTCTTAGAGATGGCTGAACACCTGCCTGCCAATGGGATCTAGTGAATGAATTCTGTATTTGGTTTTGCTTGTATGTGTGGCTTTTTCTTTACCTGTTAAACTGTCTTTGTATCAACCATGAGTTTTTTCACTTTTACTTTTACAGTTCTCTCCCTCATCCCACCAGGGGTGCAGGGGAGAATGAGTGAGAGGCTGGGTAGGGCTTAGTTGCTGGCTGTTGTTAAACCACAACACTGATGTTAAGATTTTTGTTTTGTTTGGAACACTCTTCAGGATTAATTTTGGGATTTGATGTACTGTTATAAAGAAGGAGTGTTGGTCTTTGAGAGTCATGTATCTTTTAGCAATGTGGAATAAATGGTGGGGGAACACATTATTAAATTTATTTGTATCTTAAATTTATTTATATATTAAAATTTTCCTCAGACTTTAACAGTTGTCTTTGTATTTTTAACATCTAATTATCCTAATGGATGTTGATGATGTTACACACAGATATCCCAATTTATTTCTTAATGAATTTTTATGGATGTCTTATCAGTAAGCCGGAACCACTCCTGATTGAATTAGTCTGATGTACTTAAAAACATACTAGTAATAGTGAGTAAGCAGTACAAAAAATCACAGACCTTAGCATAACAAAGATTAGGTGACATTCTGTGATGTATTTTATGTCTGATTTTTATGGTGACTCAACTTTTCTACTACACTTCATCCTGATACAAAAAAGGTATTGCTCTTACCTAGCAATACTGCTGCCTCTTTAGCTTCACTGCTGCATTGAAATAAAATTAATTTTTCCTGAAATTAAGAGGCTGCATTTTTCCAGACAAAGAAGAATATCATGCAAATGTTTAGGAACAGATCCAAACCCTATAATATTTAAGGGAACCTTTCACTTGGACGACAAAATCTTGTGTTTTGCCAGAAAAGACGAATGGAAGTTCTCACAGATTTAGACATTATGTTTAATTCACAGTTATGTGCTTATGAAAAAAAAAAGCTTGATAAGAGAAAGAAATACTGAAAGAATATTACTTTCTTTTATATATATCTGTTTGCACCTGCTCTACTGACACTATGCTGTAAGGTCTGCATATATAATCCTTTACTAAGAAAAAATGAGTATGTACTAGGCTTGTGCAATATTGGTTTCAGTAGTATTATTACTAGTAGTAAATATAAGCATAGGTTTTATACAAGTTCTATCTTAAATTCGATGAGATGTTAAAATGCTTATAATTTAGAAAGTAAAAGTAAAGAAAGTTCTGGCTCAGGAGAAAACTCTGGAATCACTTCCTTGTTGGATGGGTTTATTAATGTATTCTGTATTTGTATTTTGTTCACGCTTAAATTTTCAATACTTACAAAACATAAAGGTTAATTTAACTTCTTAAGTAGCTGTATAAGAAATTAAGTAGTCATAAAATGGAAAACAATAATTAAAATAGGTGTTTGAAACGAGCAATGTAAAATTTGCTGTCAGTGTTTGGGCTTCTGCCTGCTCAGAATTTGCTTGTGTGGAAAACTCCAACACTGAACAGGCTAAATTGTGGCAAAATAAACCTGCAATTGACTGTCATCCTGCTTTCTTGATTTCTATTGCTGTTACTTGCATGGTGTCAGTGTGAATTCTGTGAAAATGCATGTGGATCATGAATGTTATGTATGTTAGTCACTCAGCTACCAGGCATATTTCTCTCTGGTTTGTAATTTAAATGCAAAATTAATTTGTATGTGACCTGTCTGTTGCAAAATTAAGTGCATTGATCAATTCAAAATGAAACTACTGGAACTGTGGGGTTGGGTAATGAGAAATAGCAGAAACTGAAATTACAACTACTAAGTCAGCAAATATTTGAGTGTTTGCTCCTAGCTTATGATATTTTGAAGCAGGAATAAAATTTCCATGCTACATACATATGTACATAAACAAAGTCCTTGAGAAATTACAAGCTTTAAACAAATGTAAATATTAGAAATTAGGGCAATTGTTTAGTAAACAGTGACTTACTCTTATAAAAAGGCCAATTCCATTTCCAGAGCCCCACACTTTACTAGAAACTCCCTACATTAACCTTTTATGCATTTTTTCTGTCTTTTGTCTATTCATGCTTTATTATCAAATGCATTTCTTATTGTAACAGGTAGATGGCATCGAAACTTGTATCAGCGTTTCTTCAGAGGTCCATGCAAGGCATTACAAATCGTTCCTTGGGACTTCAAGCCTAAGGGAGAGAAGTGCAACAGTAGTAGAGCTGATGTAAAAGCAAAATATGAAAATAAGAAATACAGAAAGTAGGAGACATCGTTATTCATGAACATTTTATAGTAGTTTGTCGCTTAAAGAAGGGACACTTCTCTAATTCTGGTCTAGCTATACTGGAATGATGAATTGAAATGGAACCACAGAAAAGGTAAGGCTTTATTGAGTTGGCTTTTATTTATTTATTTTTAATACGGAAGAGACTATAACCCTTAATTACATATGAGTTCCTCTCTCTCTCTCCCTGACCTAATAATTAAAACAAACCAAAACAACTGTTCCAGCCATAAGAGCCTCACAATATCACACCCAACAGGTGGCATAAAGGTCTGGCAATGTTTATGAAAGCCAGAGCATATCAGTGTTTCAGTAGCAAACTATAAAGTGGTAGCAAAATCAGACAATGAAGGAAAGACAATCACCATGCCTATGGTGAATACAGTGTTAAGTGATGTCTGCTTCCTTCTTTACTGGCATCTTAGGTTTTCTCATTTCAGGGACTCAACTTAGTTCAGAAAAATATCTGGCATCACAAGAAATCCAAAGCTCACTGTGTTATTAGTGCTTCAGTTCAATTCAGAAGTTGCAAATTGTTGTAATTTCTGTTAAATGAGGATTTTTTTAGGCATGCTACATGCTGGGCAGGCCACAGGTGCTATGACAGTGACATCTGCATCTTGGCAATGCCAAACAGCAAAATTAAAACAAAGCAAACCATGCCACAACCCTGAATGAAAAAAAAGAAAATTTCTGATAAGTTAATTAATCATTAAATATTATTAATGTTAAATGAAGTAGATCCTATGAGGGAATAGGGAACTGATTTTGTTATATCTTGTTTTTAAAATAGCAATCACTAACATAGTGGAGAGCATGTGTGTGTGTATGAATAGACGGATGGATGGACTCCAGCATGGATTGCTGCTTCAAAGGCAGCCTTAGGATAGGCTCAGCTTCTTCTGTTATCAGACAGAAACCAGAAACATATCAAAATGATTGTCATGGCAGCTAACACATGGCAGGGGGCAGCTAAAAGAAGCCTCCTGCTGGTTGGAAGTCATATCACAATGAAAATATTTGAGTTTGTATTCAATTTATGTGCAGAAAGGTAAAGCAATGGCACATTGCCATTATTGATGTCTTAGTTCAGGTTAGGCTGATAAAAAAACACTCAAAATAAAATGCCAGCCAAATAAAGAGTATAGTATCTGTTTGTCAATTTTATTGTTACACAAAGGGTATTGAGGCAGGTCGACCTGAGAAATGAATTCGTAGTGTTGCTGATAGATGATAGCATGTTTTTGAACAGAGAAAAATAGTTTTGAGGTAGGATAAAAATAAAAGAAGGGGGGGAAAGGGAAGGGAAAACTCCCCAGTGATTAGCTTCTGGGGGTTCTCTTCAATACAGTTGCTGATGATTTTTTTGCTATGCTTTCCCCCTACTATTTTATGCTTTACACTGAGACTTGCTCTAACTCCCTACAGCTTGTTCTTGCTTGTAAGTGTGTTAGCACTGATTGGACTGTGCTAACCAGCTGCAAGCACAGCATCCTGATTAGCTGTTAAATTCTTGTATGCATGTATTATTGAATAATATTTACAAAATATTTCAATGGTTATCTACCTTATTTTGCACTTTTAGCTTTCCCTCATATAAACAAAAATCAGAAAACTGGTAGTAAAGCAAAGCAAATGAAAGAAGCACAATGTCCCACCAGCAGTATTTGATTCTCATAAGAACTGCCAGAGCAAGAACACCAACTTCTCACAGGTGCAAGGTCATGGGGCAAACAGAATGGGAACACAAGGAGAACCACTGCCACAGAGGTGCTGAAACGAGACTGCTGCAGCGGCTGAGGAGAGAGGTTCCAGAGGTGCAAACAGTGGAGCTTTAGCACTACTAGGGTGACAGTGGCAGTCTGCACATCCTGCACTTTGGATGTGAAACATTTGAGATAATGTTTTGTTTTCTTCTCCTTTGTCCTGTAGAAGTGAATTGCAAGACATGGATAGCTTTGTAAGGGACAATAAATCCATTTGCAAAGGGTAAAGATGTGAAAGACATTGCCTTGGATTATTTCATGAAGACAAGGCTTTAAACTTTTGGGATGTTTAAATTGGAATGTTTTGTCCATTTACAACGCTTCTTTTTGAGTTTTAACATTATTATTTTCTATTAGAAGTTTTTTAAATTACTGGGCTTTTTTCATAATGTCTTTGTTAAACAATATTGTAAAAAAACCATCTGCATACTGAAGTCTCTCATTAAAAAATGTTTTTACATCATTTATCAAAGTGTCAGAAAGTGGCATGCCACCAACCCAACTTTTCTTAAAATAGCAAACTCTTAACTGTTTTCCAAATAGTTCTTCTAAGGATTTTTCAGTAGGGAGCAAGCAGCCTCTGTAACCACAGAACCAGCTGACTTTGCTGTTAAAAAGACTGCCAAGAAGCAGTAAGAAGACATCTTCTGGGATCTCATTCTTGCAGAACAGCCTAAGATACTGGGACAATTTTTTTAGTAAAAAGAAGTGAAATAGCTTTGCGGCAAAATGAAACTAGCTCTACAGGCACTGTCCTACTTATGTTAGGACGTTTTAATAATTTCTATAATGCCAAAGTTGTTAAGGATTAAATTTTAAGAATAATAGAGACATTATTTATTATGAAATCAGAACAAAATTTAATACAAATTAAAAAAAATTTTAAATTGCTAGGCTTTGATTTCATACGACTCTGTTGTCCCCCTGGCCTCCAGGCAAATTTGGAAAATTCTGGGTTTAAAAAATGAATAATTTTAAAGTGGTATTTGAATCAAAGTGAGTTACTAAATGTTTTATGAGCATCTCAATGCTCAACAAAATCTGTTAAGACTTAGTCATTACTGGATATGTATATAGATTGCTGTAGTTTATTTATCCTTTCATAAAAAAGTGATGTTTATTATCATATCTTTAGCTAAAAATAATAGAATTATATTTTTCTCTAACTATCCAATACAATAATCTTTGGGTTAACTACATAATAAATTATTTTGCTCAGTAATAATTAAGTATATAATAAATTATTTGCTACTGGTAGTTAAAAGGGATTTTTTTATTTCACATTGCTTCCCATCAAATATCTTCTGAATGAAATATATATTTCCACCTCACACCTCCTTATTGGTTATAGGACGAAAGTTCAGCTGATTCAAATAAATAATAATAGACTTTATTTTTAGCTCCTGATACAGATCTTCCTTATCAAGATGTCAGTGAACTGAAAGGACAAAAGGTAAAAGCTCTGTGATGAAGGTGAAGTAGTATTCTTTTTAGGTTAGAGGCAGGAAGAGAAACATTACAGATATCATAGATTATCTGAAATCACATAAATTGCTGGTACTCTAAGCAACCAGTTAAAAAAATAATACAGAATTAACTTTCTCTTTTGTATGATCAGATTTGCTTATGGATGTTACATTGCAATTTAAAACACAACAACAAAACACCCTAGATATATTGTGATGGACTAAAAAGGGATTGGTATATTAGTGTACAGGGTGGTATAATTTAAACTGCTGCCTTGTTTACAGTGGGATGAGAAGCATGGACTACATAGATAATGTCTTTCATTCTTCTCTTTCTCAAGGTTTAGGTAGCTTATTCAAGTTTATAGATACTTTTCACTTAAGATTCACAAGCTGCATTTCTTTCATGGGTGATTTATTTTAAATCTTTTTCTTTCAGCTTGTCCATTCCCCAAGGTGGTTGTAGTATCCCACAATAACTTGGGATAGTTAGCACATTTGCCCAGAATGTGGAGGAGGAAAATTTAATACCTCCTTTTTCAGAGATCCAAATCCACATCCTCTATCTTCTGGGGGAATACCATAACTGAAGGACTCACGTATAGTGTCTGGGATATGACTTAGTTTCTGGAAAATTCAAAATGGGACAAAAAAGTTCAAGATCTGCCAACTGGTGAGAGAAAGCTTGAGGGAATATCCTTTCTTTTGAAATGTTGAGCTGGAAAGGCAATGAAGAATCCTAGCCCCAGTGTGAGGCAATGAAGTTTACATTAATTATGTTAATGAGTTATGTGGTTTCACATGCTACATGTTTCTAGTAAAACATCATGTTATCATGTTATCAAGGATCTGTTGTACAACATGCTAGACCATTTCAAGTTGGCCGTAATGAGGAGAGGAGGGGCTGTGCAGAGATGGGTGGTTTAGCTTTTTTTTTCACTGTATAAATAGTAATTTCTCTAAGGAATTAGAAAAGCCATATTATTGTATGGTCTTTCAATTTTCTTTTAAACAGGCTTCAGTGTTTCTCATAAAAAGTTGTGTCAGTGCACTTGAAGATAGCAGTAGAATGTTGAGAACGTTTCTCAGGACTCATGACTTCCATCTTTCTCTCAAATCCTATAATCTGTCAATCTCTTGTCTTTTACCTAGACTAGTATTGTACTCCCTGCTAGCTTGCTTTCTCTACTTGCAGCCAAAGCAGCACTTTCAGCATCTCTCTACTTTCAGTTTCTATTAGAGTTTCATGATTCATTCTTCTTTCTCTGTCTCCTACAGATTGTCCTCAGGCCACCTCCTCTGGTCCCATTTATAGACGGTATTGCTAAATACCACCTCTGAACTGACACCTCCTCACACCTGACCTTTTAATGTCAGTCTGCTTTCTGTCACTGCTGTACCAGCTCAAATTCAAGCTGGCAAACATGTTTATGCTCCAGAGCCCTGCACAGCTCTAGTGGAAGGTGATTTGAGTGACAGACTATCTCTCCTGCATCTCTTTTCATGTTAAACATACAGCCAGTACTGCATGAGTAATGACAGTTTTTTTGTCTTTGCTGTGGAAGGACCTGCAAATTAAACACTCGAAGCTCAACTGTGCTACACAGGATGCCGGTTTGGCAACTAGAATTTGAACAGTTGAAATGGAAAGACCCTTTCTCTGTGTGGCTGTGGAAAACGTTGCTGATTTCATAGAATCATAGAATGGTAAGGTTGGAAGGAGACCTCAAGGATCATCTAGTTCCAACCCCCTGCCACAGGCAGGGACACCTCCCACTAGTACAGGTTACTCAAGGCCTCATCCAACCTGGCCTTAAACACCTCCAGGGAGGAGGCATCCACAACCTCCCTGGGCAACCTGTTCCAGTGCCTCACCACCCTCACTGTAAAGAACTTCCTCCTAACATCTAGTCATAGTTCCTTGGTGGAAATCAATGTCCTGTGCTAAAGAGGAAATTATTTCAGTGCAGGTACAATTCTTTTGCAGTTCATCGACACTTCCAGAAAACTTTTAGTTTTGTTTCTTGCACATTGTGTTGGCTTAGTCCTTGCACTGGTATGGTGGCAAGGCCTGTCACGATCACTGGGTACATATAATCAGTTCTATTATCACAGACTAAACTACATTGCAAGCAGTGATGAGAAAGATTGCTCTGTGCTACATTTTATTATGGATACTGTATCATTGTAATGTATGCGTCAGGACTTCCTGTGCCCTTCAATTGATCGAGCTATGACATATGGAACTGTTGAAATAATTATGAATTGAGGATAGAAGTATAAAGATCCTCCAAAATTGACTACATTTCTGTAATGTGTAATTAAAATCTTCATGTCAGCAAATACCATTAATTGCACTTGAAATCAGCAGTTGCTCAGTATTCATACACTCAGTATCCAGAAAAACTAATTTTTTTTTCTAGGTTGGTAATGTTATTAAGATGAACTCTATATGCAGTAGACAGATCTTCCTCTGAGGGTGGTGTAATTAAAGTCTAAGTTTAGTTCCACATCTCTTTCATTGAAATGGGTTTATTAGATGTGGAAGATATGAGAGTTTCAAATAACACTTAAAATAACTGAAGGTTATTTAAATTGGCACTTTATTAAGTTAGGAAGAGTAATCAACAGTGAGTTTTATTCAAACTCTTTTTCTTTAAAAAACTAAACCAAAACATGCTCTAAATACTTTTTCCCTAAACATGAAGGGATGCAAGAGTCATTGCCTTTTCAAGCCTCTATGCTGTTTTTCAGTAAAACTGAGGTGAAAAGGTCTGTCTTCAATTTTTGTAGAAGAGCGGGAAGGCAAGAGAAGAAAAAAGAGCATGAAAGTGTTTCCACTTGCACTAATGGTGTTGCTGTTCCTTATTTTCTGTGCTATTGAGATAAACACCTGCTAATCCCAATACTTAACCTTCCCTATTTAGCTCTGGGAAACTTCTTACCCACAAAGTGCAGAATTGTCCTCCCTGTGAGAGGATGGTGTAGTGGGCAGTTAGCTGTTGATTCAGTTTTGAATGTTAGGCTGGGAATGACATGTGCCAATTTCAATACCATTTAACTCAAATTCAATGCTATTTAGCTCAACCTATGACTTTCTGTGCTGGTTTAAGGCTAATTGGAATATTTTAATAGAGAAAATTATATTATAGGCTGTGAAAGGAAAACAATGGTGATGTCTACTTCACTCATAGGCTTGCTGAGATGTTTAGGAATAAGTACTCAAAACAAAAGATAAGCCACTTGGGCTTGTCGGTGTCGGTCAGGCACAGCGTCTGGGGCTGTCTAGCAGCTTCTGAACTTCTCCTCTCTGATGATTAATTTCATTAACCACTTTCCTTCTAATCCCCTCCAGCTGATCCTCAAAATTCTCCTTAAGCGTAAGGCAAACCTTGGGGTAAGGTGTAGGGGTGGAGAGAAGGTGGAAGGGTGGTTGGGAGCCCCTCCTGGGGTCTCTGATTTCTGGGAGGGGTGTTGTGTTTCTGTATTACCTTTACCTTGTATATTTCTCTAAATATTCCTGTATATAGTGTATATATCTGCTTGTATATTGTGCTGAGCTGTAAATATAGCTTCACCTAAACTTCCAGCTGACTGAGTTTTAGCCTGGGTCATTTTTAAAAGTGTGGGGGGCGGGTAACTCCCAAACCTACATCACTTTCCAAAAACATGTAAAACTTGCATTGAAGAGAATAAAGGAAAGCTTTTTTTTTCATAATTATCTCTTCTTAACTATTCAGAAGAGTCCTTTCCCTGGCCACTGATCTTTCTTTTTTTACTTTAGGGACCACCTGTGATTTTCACATGGCAGGTGAATACTGACTCTCAAATTAATAGTTTGAAATTTCTCAGTTGGGCTTAACAATGCTATGCATGCAAAAGATGTACAACAATTTCCCGAAGGCTATTCCTACACCGTTCTTTGTTTATACCACCGTCTAGACACAGCCTGGCTTCTAAAGGCACTTAGGCGAAATTTCTAAGTCACTAAAAACATAAGCAGATGCTTAGTGTCATTTTCAGGAGTAGTTATGATTCATATCAAGTTTGTGTTACCTTAAAGATTCAGATCAAGTTTCTTTGTGCATGAGGTTCGTATTTGCCAGTTGCTTGTGATTCTGAAAGGAAATTGAAATTGTTAGTGCAAGGACATGAAATTCCACTCAGTGATGCATTCATGATACCTGTGACTAGGAAGTGCTCTCAAACATTCTGTGCAAGAAACAATTACTGATACTGCAGTCTTTAGGCTTTCTGTCAGCATGGAACAAAATTGTCTAGAGGAACATTACATACTAATTTACATGCAAAGAAAAAGGAAAGAAAATAGGTGTTCTAAACTCAAACATTTCACCAACTAACTAAAATGTAACTTATATGTCTGCAGTATTTCTTAAAAAAAATGTAGGAAGCTATGTAAAACAAATAAAATAATAGTATAGAATGAAGTTGATATATTTTTACTCTATGTTTTGAGATGTGGTTTGTGTTGCTTTTTTTTCCAATCCCAGTATAATATATCAGAGCAGCTCTTCAGAGATAGTATAAGAATGTAAGTATAATTTTTTTTGTCTTTTCTATGTAACAAAATACTGTAGTTTAGATTACTAATGGGCAGGGACAATGTCGGGGAAGGGGTAATTAGGTACTGCGAGACAATATTATAAAAATATTAATATTTAATTTATTAATATTAAATAATCGAAACTTGCACCACCCCGACCACCATTTAATAATAACAATGATAACAGGCTCTTTGCAATGATATGGAAACTATATACAGGTTATAACAGGATCTGGAAATAACTATTAAATATGTACATTAACAGAACTC
>WBNM01023367.1:100072-147140 GCA_013399055.1 Ramphastos sulfuratus | reverse complement strand
GATTCTCCCCCTTTACTCTGCTCTCGTCAGACCCCATCTGGAGTACTGTGTGCAGTTCTGGACCCCCCAGCACAGGAAGGACATTGAAGTGTTGGAGCGGGTCCAGAGGAGGGCCACAAAGATATTCAGAGGGCTGGAGCAGCTCTGCTATGAGGACAAACAGAGAATTGGGGCTCTTCAGCCTGGAGAAGAGAAGGCTTCGAGGAGACCTTATAGTAGCCTTCCAATATCTGAAGGGGGCCTACAGTAAGGCTGGGGAGGGACTATTTATAAGATCTTGCAATGACAGGACAAGGGGCAATGGGTTTAAACTGGCAGAGGGAAGATTTAGACTAGATGTTAGGAGGAAGTTCTTTCCAGTGAGGGTGGTGAGGCACTGGAACAGGTTGCCCAGGGAGGTTGTGGCTGCTCCCTCCCTGGAGGTGTTTAAGGCCAGATTGGATGAGGCCTTGAGTAACCTGTGCTAGTGCAAGGTGTCCCTGCCTATGGCAGGGGTTTGGAACTAGATGATCCTTGAGGTCCCTTCCAACCTTACCATTCTATGATTCTATGGTATAATGAGACTTCAAAACGTATTCATTGAACTACATGAGAAACTCAGAGCACTGTTATTTAGGGCATGATAAATGTCACTTTCAGTCTTCAGGTACCATTATGCAAAGTGTTTTCAAGAGGTTCTAAATAGATAATGCACCTGATGTCCTCGGTGTTAATCTGAAACAGTTGGAGCAAAGCACCTGAAGCAGTTTAGCAATTTCATAAAATATTTTTGTTGCCTATCCTGTTTACTGAATTTTGCTTCAAGATCTGTTTCTTTTGGTGTTATTAGAAAGACAGGAATAAAAGAGAGTGGATGCACTATGAACAAATACAAATTTTACCAAAGTATCATAAAATACCTAAGAAAAGTCAGGGTCTTTCTGGATCCTTGCTAAAATAAACTTAGAGGACCTTTATCTGCCAGATTTATTGTGTTAAAAGCAATTTCCTTGGCCCTAAAACAGTCTGGATTATTATCACCTGCACAGTATCCTCCCAGATGACCTGATAACTTCTGATAGTTTCATTTGGATTTTAGCTGTCAGGGGTCAAGTAACCTTTAGCACTGTTACAGCAACCATAAAGTTCTGAGAACTTGCACAGGATTCTTCAGTTGCCCATGCTTTTTGGCTAATTGTATTTGAACCTAATTAGGTTCAGGTGCCTATGCAAATAAGGAATGCTTTCCTCTTTCATGCTGCCATTTTACTGGGGTAAAACCTACTGTGATGAAGGAGCAGGTTTGTTGTGCTTGGTAGGATATAGTTTGGCTTTGGTTTGGTTTTAAAGTTAGAGTTATTTAAAGTTAAATAACTTAAAAGGAGTTTTGAATAATTTATGAATCAGTTTAAACACTTAGCAATATGAATCTTTTTACTTTAATGGAAGATAGATTTATATGAGGAGTAGGGAATGGTTTAAAACTAATGAGAGTGTCTTTCTATTTTGTCGAAGCAACCACAGAATAAAATACTTAAGAGAACTTCGGACTGCACCCTCAAACTGCTGAAGAAAGGTAGGAAATATAAACGACAGGCATCTACCACTTTGTTTAGTATACGTTTCAAAGAATCACAGAATGTTAGGGCTTGGAAGGGACCTTGAAAGATCATCTAGTCTAACCCTTCTGCCAGGGCAGGATCACCTAGAGTAGGTCACACAGGAACATGTCCAGGAGGGATTTGAATGTCTGCAGAGAAAGAGACTCCACTTTCACATAATCTTATGCTGGGTCGAGGGTTGAACTGCATGATCTT
Organism: Ramphastos sulfuratus; assembly: GCA_013399055.1. Classification (NCBI taxonomy): domain Eukaryota; kingdom Metazoa; phylum Chordata; class Aves; order Piciformes; family Ramphastidae; genus Ramphastos; species Ramphastos sulfuratus. The sequence continues at coordinate 145,344 of WBNM01023367.1, read as the reverse complement.
TGAGGTCTCTTCCAACCAGATTTTGTGATTCTGTGATTTTAGTGAATGCTTGCATATTTATTTTTATATTCTTTGCATAAAACTGACTTGGTTTTGGAATGCTTTGATGGGCCTGCTAGCCATTTGCTTTCACTGCTATAGGTATCTGAAGTGGAGGAAGTATATATCTGAGTTAGTGTTGTTTTTAGGAGTTACTTCAGTGGTCTGCCTTAATGTGATCTGCTATGCTCTGAGCTTAGTGTTTCTCTCTAAGAATGGAAATGTGTTTTAGTAAGGAAGCTTCTAATGGAGTTTGGTTAAGACTGAAGTTTTTAAGAATGTTCTGATTTACTATGGAATTTAGCTATGTTTTGTTTCTCCTGCTTTTGATGGCTATGAATTGTTCTTCAGAAATAGATTTTATTCCCTTCCTCCATGTGTTTTGTTCCTTACATAGACTTGTCACCTGTGTATTGACCTGGGATCACTTCTCTTGCTGAAGGTGTAATGTTAAGTGTAATGTTGTCTTTGGATAGTGTGGGCATTAAGAGAATTATCAAATTAGGCTCTCGTGACAAATACAAAGGATTAATTGCAGATTGGACATAGAAATATGTTTTTGCTCAACTATTCAGTAAAGATACAGAAACCCATTTAAAAATAATCTGTGGGGAGAAGTAATATGCAATAACATAGGATAAGTGTAAAGTCTTTGAAAACCCGAAAATGTTGCTGTTGGCATCAATATGTGGTACAACTAGTTGGTATTTTGGATAAGTATAATCTCCAGATATATTCATTATGTTAATTAAGAGAAGCTTCTTTTTTTGTAAGTGATACTGACTAGCAAAATAAACCCTGAAGTATTTGTGCTTCATTTGAGAAATAGGAAAAACCATTTTTAGTTCTGAGCAATCAGAAAGACAAATACCTTTATGAGCAGGAGTTGTTTTGAGCAATGCATATTTTAACTTGTTTGACATTGGTACTAGAATTTTTTCAATATGTTGTTATGCTCTAAGATGATTAAAACACTGGGAGAAGAAGCTGTCCCATAGCAGATGGTAGTTCTGGGATTTTGCTGAAGTACTGTGATGAAAATGTAATAGCAGATGTTGAATAAATTTCTTATTTATAATGGCAATTTGAAGAAACTGTCTTCTGCTTATTACCTGTCAGTAATATTAGTATCACCTAACAATCAGAATATAGAGACTTTTTTTGGTTTTGTTTCTTTGGTTTTTTTTGTACTAATGAAGGAATGAGTTTCCCATAGAGAAATAACAATTTAATGTAGTAATAATTGAAAGAATTTCATGCCCACTGACAAGTTTTGCTTTCTATTTTATTTCTATTTTTAAAATGTTTCAATTCTGTACTCCTACATATGGAGAGTTGAGTATCAAGTCCCTTCCCCTGACAACCTTTATTGCTCACTTAAACTGATGTTGATGATTTTGAGGGAACCAGTAGCAATTTAGTTTGAAAGAGAAATGCCGGGAAAGTAAATATCACTAAATCTTGCTTCCAGAATATGTATGACTGAACTCTGAATGCTCAGGAACATAGAAAGGTTATGGAAGATGCTTTTGTTATGGTGTATGAGAACCTGAAACTTCTATATGAGAAGAGGCAAAATTAACTGCATAATTTAATCATGTTAAATTATCCCCAATCTGAAATGTGTGTTCTGTGAAGTTATAGCATAAAACGGCAATGGAATTTCTTCTTCCCTTTATCCTTGTTTTTTAATTTGAAATTTTGTTTTCTTTTTTAAGCAAGGCTCAGAGCACTACAACTGGCCAAAATCTACTAAAACTTGCTTTCATCCTTTTTTGACAAGAGCATTTAATACTATCTTTGTATAATCTACAGCCTGCTGAGCAAGGGAGTTCCTATTACGCATCTGAGAGGAGTGGCATCACAGGAGAGCACTTGAAGCTCATGTTTTCCCTTCTGTTGTATGATTGTACACTCAGCTATGGAAGTGTGCTGGATGTTCTATGATTTAAATTAAGAGCTTTATTCTTCAGCAGTAGTTCTCCTAATAATGAATGTTCTTGTGATAGTGATTGTGCTTTCAGTAGCAAAAGTCTGGTTTAGTGAGAAGATGATATCTGAGCTGCAACATGAAATCGATAGAGCTTTTTATTTTAGGAAACATAGAATTCCATTAATGAACATAGATGCATGCCTTTAAATGGTAGTGATCTGCAAAGATGCTTTTATTAGGGATCCCTATATTAGGGATATAAAGAAGCTAACAAAGATAGCTAGACATAAAGGCACTGAAGGTACGATGGCTATAAAAAAATATAGAACCCGTTGGCTTGCATCATCACTTATCAGGTGTGTTGACTTGTGCTTGAAAATGAGGCCAACTCATTAAACCACCTACCCATTAGGAGACTGGATGAGTCAGAACATAGCTTCAGTTTTTGTATTTGGATTTCTAGGCATGCATGAAAGAAGTGCGAATTTACACAAGTGTATACTAAACCTGGACTACAACTGCTTCTTTGCTTGCAATCAGAACCCATCAGTATGATTCTGAGACTGTAGAATTAGTTTTCAGAAGAGTGGGGGTGTAAAGAGAACTTCTCTCATAAAGTGTGCCTTGCAGCCTATTCCACCCCCTCATTCCCCACCAAGTTAATATCTTCTGGTGCATCCATCTGAAAGTCTTCTCATAAATTCATACAACTTATGTGATCAGATATCCAGGTTGCATAATGAAGTCAGAATAATAAAGCAGTGAAACGCAAACACCTTGTGACAAAAAAAATCTCAGTTGAATAACCACAGCAGGAAACAACTTGCTTGTAGTAACTGGCCAACAATTTCAATACAAAAGACTATGTGTTGAAGGAATGCTAGTAATTGAAGTTTTTTGTCTAGTGGTTGAACTATACAGCAGGGAAGAAACAATGACTCCTGGCCAAAAGACAGGGAATTTTTTTGACTAATACTGACTCCTATATGAGATGTTAGGAAATTATTAAATTTAGGCCAATTACGTTTTTGCAGAACAATTTTTCAGTCTGTGAAAGCTAAATTTTTATTTAGCCAGGAAACTGCAGTGTGTATCATTTGTATATTGAATTCCCTTTATTGGTATTTCAGGCAAATGCAAGCCACTAAGTAATGTCAGTGTAATGTGTTTATAACGTTCACGACTCGCTCTGGGATGATTCACATTAAAGATGACCTTTGATTAGAGCAATGTATCTTATGCTGCCTGAAAACTTCCCTGCAGTGTAGGAAATGAGACTTGCATCTTGTTTAGCTCTGCTTATCTGCGTCTCATATCTTGCAGTACGGTAAAAAACACAAAGGTAATACTTTTGCCTCTTGTGAAATGCATGAAGGCGGCTGAATGTAGCTTTGATGATGAAGTTGCTCAGAGGTACCCAATGCTTTCCTTTTTTTGGTTTGATTGTCATTTTATTATTTGAGACCGATTAACTGCAAAAAGTAAGCTGGTACATTTTAAACACATTACCTTTAAGGAACAGAAAAGATTCCTTTCCACATCTTGAGGGGGTTTTTTGTGGTTGGTGGTGGGGTGGTTTGTGGTTTTGTTTGTTTGATGGTTTTTGGGTTTTTTCCCAAGTTACTTATTCACTTCTTATTCTTCTCCACATACTTATAATAAAAGAGGAAAAATAAAATATAATCTTGGAGCATTGCAATGTTTGATAATGCTCCAGAAAGACTAATATTCTCGTGGAGAAGTTGTCAGGTATTTTTCCATAAGGTTACCCTATTGAGGTTTCTATTTGCTCTGTATATTTCCAGACAAGTCCTGAAATAACCCAGTTCAAATATTCCGGTACACTATGGATATGACTTTGTTGTTGGGTTATTAATGTCATGACACATCATTGATTTAAACAGATCAGAGTTTAAACAGAAAAGAATTTAGTGTTGCGGTATGCTTGAATAGACAAAAATAGGCTTATACATGTCCTGGCTAGCCCAGACATGTTTTTCTGCTCTCCCTCCTCCTGTTTTGGGAAGAAGCAACCATGGAAAAGAGGATGAAGAACTTGGAGTCACCAAATCTAAGGACCCTGGCTTACCCAGACTTGTTTTACTCCTGTTTACATCCTGTGGTGAACAAGGTACATATACTTGGCTTGTGCCTGCCTCACGCAAGGCCTGTGCTCTGCCCAAATTTGGATAAAGCAAGCCTATGGCATTACCTAGTATGGTCAAGCTTGGCTAAGTGCCATTCTGATTGGCTATTCTGTGTCCAAAAGCCCATTAGTCTCAGGGTGTATTGATAAAAGGAGATGAGCAGGTGACACAATGTATTCTGCTGTTGTATTCATGCTTGCCTGCCTGATGTTGCCTGCTGCCGTTGCTCTCTGCTTCTGGCAGTGATCTGCCTCACTCACTTATTGCATCCTGAACTGCCTGGAAACTACACTGTCTCGAGTTTGCCAAGAACAGGCTCTAAATGCCTCCATGTGATTGGCCTGCATAGCCAGCATGACGTTGTGCTGAGGCTGCACATCGCAAGACTTCCTGCCTACACCTGAAAGTGTCCTGCCAAGAGAGGAAGTCCTGAAGGCACACAGATCATCCAGAGAAATCAGGGCTGGGTCAGAGAGCGACTGCCTCCTTTTCCCTAGCACCCTGTGAAGCCTGGGAAGAATTGGAAGCCTTAGCACCTGACAAGACACTAACAGAACACTCTGAAAGCGTTTGAGTACCGTCTGAAGCTGTAGCTAGCCCCGTGAGTCAGGAGATTAATATTTTTGTGAATAAATACTTAAAGCCTCTTGTAATTCACCATTGCCTTCTGCCATAAGCAGAAAGGAACTCTTGGAGTTCACCTAGTGGACCAGCGGTACAATAAACCGCAAGCGGTATATTGACCGTGGAAACCTCCTCTTCCAGTTCAACTGAGCTTAATTAATGTTTATATTATTGCTAGTTATTTCTTAAACATTCTAGATCCTGTATTATTCCTCTTTATAACATTTCCATGACTGTTGCAGAAGAACCTGATTATTATTAAAATTAGTGGGGGGCGGGGTGTGTGTGTGAGACTCCTAAATACTAAAATTAATAATTTAAATTTTGAAAGTACCGTCTTGCAATCCATTAATTACCCCTCCATTACACTTAGTTCTATATTTTTGCCGTACTTACCAAATAGTTCTGTTTACCACCTTCAGAATGCCTTTATTAGCCTAATATTGTGGTGTACTAAAAGACCATGACTTGATTTCTAGGTTTTGTTCATAAATGGAATTTTTATTTAGAACCTGATGATAATACTGTTCTGAAGCAAAAGTCTGGCTTGTAATTCAAACCTCAATGATTTTACAGAGCCTGCTTGAATCCTGAAGTTAGCTTTCTTCTGCTGACCTAGACAAAACCTCTCTCACTATGAAGGCTTTAGGACATGGTTCTTTCAGCTCCCTTTGTTCTAAAAATACATTCCTGCAATTTTATTGATGTTACAGATTTTACCTGTTTCTCTGTCCTTTATGCACTAGTTCTTATTCTAGCCTTCTTAACTATAACTACTGCAGCTCTTCTCTGGTGCTAAATCTGGAGAGACTTAAAAACTGCATCATGAAAACAGCTGTCTTTAAGCACATCCCTCCCAACTCTAATGGTCCTTCCATAATCATGAGCTTGTGAAATGAAAAAGGTTTAAAGCAAGGGAATTTTAAAAGTCCAGCAACATTTTGTTGTCCTTGTTCCTCTGATTTGCTTTTATGCTGTTTTCAATTGCTGTTTAGCCTCGGTCTTTGAACTAGTTTACTTGATGGAGATGCATATATTGCTCTTTGCCAGTCACTCAGTTGATGATTCTCTTGATTAACCTCGAAGAAATGCTGTTGCAGTTTGTGCTGCATTTACAGAAAGATGTCGAAGTCATATTTGGAAAGGTTACTTGCAGCAACATGGTGAAAAGAGAATTGATATACTTCACTGTCTGATTATAAGTGGGGAGGAATTACAGAGTATACTGTGGATAGCACTGTAGGTAAGGGGTGTGTGTGTGTACATATAGTAGAGCAAAGACTCCTAGTGTTTCGGGGAGAACACAATGTGTTTAGAAAGCAGTGATGGGGTAGGGTCATCAACTGCAACCAGAACAACATCCAGTTAATCAGCATGGTTCCTTGTGAGTATTGTTACTCTTAGGTAATTATGATTAATATTGCTTCCTAGTTAGTTGTTAAGATAGACTGAAATTGAAGGTGCGTTTTTTTCACCCACCATATAAACGTAAAGTAAACCTATGAGTGGGATTTGCTTATTAAATATGACGAGGAGGAAAATATATTTAAACTAGAATGGGAGGATTTGCACCTGCTTTCAAACTGGGTGTTATTTCAAAGGCTGCTAGTACATGAGAAGCTCCATTCAGAAGTAATCGTTAGGAATCGTGCTCCTCCATTAGGATTCCTCCATTAGGAATCCTCATCAGTAGAGCAACCCTGAGCATTGACAGTTATTGAACAGATTGATTTGGTTTTGTTTAATTATTGTTTGTGTCTGTGACATTGTAAATTTTCAGCTGAAATATTGTGGCTTCAAGTAAGTAAGTAAAGAATAAGTTTCTAAGGGAAAGAATTTATTTGTGTTGAAATACCCAGCATAAGAAAACTAATAACTACAAAAATGCTTCTCATAGCAAATTTTGTTACCTAGAGAGCATCAGTAAGGGCTTTGAATCCTTTTGTCATTTTTGATTGACATAGAGGCATGCACTTACAGCAAGTGCTAAAATAAGCTTACTTTTGCACTTTCAACAGTTGTTTACTGTGCATTTCAACATTTTTCAAACTTCACCCTTCCAAAAATCTCACAGACTTTACTTTGAAGTTCAGTGTTTATCAAGAAAAGTGATGCATTTAGGGGCATACCAAGACTTAAAAACTGGATTTATTTCATCCAAATACTTTAATTAGCCAGTGAATTACTGACAGATCCAAAGCTTCCATAGATGGTCTTCATTATTACCTTCTATTACATGTCTCCCTTTCTGCCACTTTCTTCCTACTCTCATCTTCTAGTAGAAATAAAAGTGGATTTGATGATGCCTACCCTTTTACGAAATTGGACCGGGAAGTAACCAGCATAAATTTACTACAGGGCATAGAAGCATTTCTGATGCTAAAAAAAAATGTTTTTGAAAGCCTTTTACCAATAATCCAAACATTATTTTTTGCCTAATCTGTGTTGTTCTATTGTTTATGTAAACAACTTTAGCATACAGAAATAATGAAAATAAAGTCACAAATAACACTATCAATGATCTACCACTGTTTTATAGGAAGTGTGGATGGTAAACAGTAACTAACTTCATCTGCAAATGTATTTGGGGAGGGAGGCCTAATTCAGAAAACAGTTCCAGATAATTTTTGTTTTTACTTTAAGATTTGTCTTGGGTTGGTTGATTTTGTGTCATTTTTGTCCAAAGAGAGATCTAACTTTAAAAATGTGAAGATTTTCACCAAAAAAAAAAAAAGGTGATTTATAACCAGCAGACACAACAGAATTGTTCCCAGCCATAGGAAGTGAAGTTCAAGCACTTCAGATTTTTGCAGTCTAAATGAGACCCTGTTGGGAGAGAATATTGTGCAGTGCACTTTTTCAAACACTAATGGCTTCCTGATGCATGAAGATGCCTATAGGTAGTTGACTATATTGAAATATATACATTTGGAGGAGTGGCATATATCAACATAAGAACACAGTCAAGCAGAGGAACACTGCATATGTTGCTCAAATGACACAATCTTTTTCTCAAGAGAATTTTTGTGTTGAAACAAAACTGCTGTGCCTGGAAAAACTTATGAAATTATTTCTTCCTTCACCTTGGAGTACTTGTGTTTTTTATTTTTCATTTTCTCCAGACTTTAACCCATTTTTTTTCCCTGAAGAAAAGTGGATGTCCTTCACTGTGATTTCTTTCTTAAGGCATAGGGTCCTTATAACTGCTCTTTACACCTGATCATCAAATCTGCCACATCAGCAGGAGGTTACAAGTGTCTTAAGATATTATTGGCATGTGTCTCCACTACTGTGTTACAGAAACAGTTGTGATGCTGTATAATGAGTATTTACTCAGGTTGCCAGTATTCATCTAATGTTCTCATTTAGCACTCTGTATACCTGAGGGCTGCCTGTTAATTTATTTTACCATAATTCACCATGTTTCGGCACAGTGGGGGGGAAAAACCCTGAAAACTCTTGGGTGGGATTGCTACATGATGTATAGATTTTGCTTTTTGAATAGAAGGCAATTTATTCTAGGCAAAAAAATAGATTTAAATATGTGTGTCGACATGGGGAAATTAAAAGGATCCTGGGTGGGCAGAGATGGAAAGACAAAACAAAGCCAGGAGTGGCTGCTTTTCAGTGCTTCATTGTAATCCACTTTGTGCATTCAGCTCTGAGTTGTGCTCCAAGTCCTTTAGTTCAGGACTTATTGAAACATGGACATGATTACTATTTTAGGCAAGGACCTGACCATGTTTTCTAGCCTTTATTTGTGAATGTGTAACTCATTGCTTGAAAGCTAAGTTTTACTGTTCACAGGCTAATTTTGAATTCGATTCTGGTCCTACCTCTTAACAGCACAGCAGGACAGAAAGCTCTCTATTGGATAAAATTCTTCACTGCAACTGGTGCTGTCAGCTGAAACTCCCTAAAAGCTTCTTAGATATTCTGTAGTCTTGGGAGAGACAGGAACTTTGACTATTTCTGGAACCCAGCAGATGCGCACTCTTGTTAATGATGCCTGAGGCAGATGCAAAAACAGCCACTGTAACGTGTCCTGTGTGTCTCCCACTTCGAAGTGCTGTATTATCACTTAGATTGGAGACCTTTTTATAGCTACCTAATTGAAGTGTAGCAGTTGGGGAGATGTGGATCTTGTTTAGATTGAGCATAAATGGACCAAAACCAGGCCAAACTTTACTCTTCTGTCCTGTGCATTTGTGAGGGGAAAATATCATCTTGGCCATAATTTCAGCAGTGATCCATTTGCATGCGAAGTCCCCAATCCTGCTAACTGGAGGACAGGATAGAGAGTAATGCCTGATTAGACTATTCCTCTTTTTGTGGAGCATTCCAGCTCAGGTTTTGCCGAGTGTTCCATTTCCATATGTAGGGCTATCTACATATGCTGTCTCATAACTAACAAATATTAAAAATTACAAATATTGATTAGAATTAAATGTGATTATAAAAGTACAAGTCTATATGGAAGACAGATGACTGAGTTACTTCTTCAATGGGCTACTGTGTATGTACTGGTTGTGGGTGGGTGATGGGGGTTTTGTTGGGTTTTTTTTTGGGTTGTGGTTTTTTTTCCTTTTTCATTTGGTTGGCTTGTTTGTTTATTTCAATATTTAATAGTAGTAACTGTACCCTTAGAAGGATGCTGAGTTTGCTTTCTTTCCTAGTTTCGCTGTGGATTCCTTAAAGACCCTTAGCTGAGAGTGCTTGGGTGGAAGAAACTCCAAAAGCATGGACTTTATCAGAAAGGGACTGAGCAATAAGGGGAGTTGGAGGAGCAAAGCAGGCAGAGAAACAGGCTTCTGGGCAGACCTAAAGCTAATGTGCAACAGGGCAAAAGGAATTAAAATTTTATAAAAATTCAAGAGGACTCTGAATTCAACCAAGAAATCCACTAAAGTTTCTGAACTAGGAAATAAAACTGGAGGAAAGGATTCTGTGCAATCGTGGACAAAGAGGACATCTTTACCTGTTTCATTGAGTTCTCATGCTCTTTGTAAGAGACGTCTTGATCTAGGTCACTGTTTCTGTAGTGTACTGTGATTCATCTTTAAAACAGCCTAAGATATTTTAACAAGATAGAGTAAAATTCTACTTCAAGATTCTGACTGTAACCTGTCATGGATTGATAATTAATCTCCTTTAGCTTTGAAAAAAACGTCAAATTTCAGACGTAGAAAGGCTCTCTTAGACTGGTCAAAATTGTAGTAGTAAAGGTGATCAGCATAGATTCAGTGATGTTTCTTGTGGTTTGTTTTTTTTTTTTAAATACTCTCAATATTAACATAGAGCTTCATAACATCTACTCTGTCACATAAATAGTTCTAGTTCATTCTTCACAGAAGCACATAGTTTTAAACTCCTTTATTGATCATAGTCTAATGCAAACAATTTAATTTACATGCCAACTAAATAATAACTTTGTCCTTGCATTGTAGATCTTCAACACTTTAAACATGCTTACTAGGATACTTCCAAATGACTTCTTATTTTTTCTGATGACATCTGAATTATTGAAAGATTTCATCTTGACTGCCAAAGTCGGAGAATGTCTGAAAGAATCTAAATCTATTCCAGACATCATAAATAATTCATGCCCACTTCTCTCAGCCGTGGGAATGTTGTTGCTTTTTTACAGCATTCTTCAAAGAAAAAAATGTTTAGTTTTGTTTTATAAACATTTCTCTGCTATTAAATAAAGCTGGTCATATGTTCCCGTAGTAGCTACTCAAATCTTTTTACTGTGATGTGAGCATCTTTTATATTTATAGTTACTTTACTCTTTATTTAGGAACTTCATGAATTTGCAGGGCATTGTTTCTAAATATGGTTAGTTTTTTCTTTAAGGGATCTCCCCATTTCCCTTTCAGAATCAGAGCTGTAGATGTATGTGGGAGGCAAGCATTCAAACTTCTCCAGGACTTATGTTTCGTGTGGCCATTCGAGGACAGTAAGTAGAGCCACGTTAATATTCAAAACTTTCTATGGCCTCCTTTCTGAATCAACCAAGTCCAGACTGTCCTAGCCAGTGCCCTGCTATAATTTCACACTGACTGCCTTCTACAATGTGTTTTGATATTTCTGATAACAAGTAGCTTGCTGGATTCTCTTTAATAAAACAAGTTCTGATAGGCTCCAACTGTTGTTTATTGCATTTAAAGAAATAAAGGAGAAAAAAAGTATATTTTTTCCTCACCCGTTATTTTCTACATTATCATTATTGGATAGCTTAACTCTTTGTCCTGGGTTACTACAGCCTGCTCTCACAGTCTCCCCTCCCCACACACAAATAGGGGGGAAATAACCCAAAATGTCTCTGTGGGCTGATGTAAGAAATTCAGTGAGATAATACACCGCACAGTTACATTAGCCTATTAGCAGAAAAGTGCAAGATGATGTGGAAGCAGCAGCAGAAGCCAGCTGCCCCCTCACACCCCACCCCCCCCTCCCAGTCCACCCAGCAGAAAAGATCAACACTTCAAACCTGGAAAAACTGTAAGCAGCAGCAAGAACAGGAAGCCTCTTATGTTACAACTAGGACCTCAAGCCCCATAATAGTTGGCTCCAGTCAACACTTATTTTGAAGCTGGCATCATGGCAACATTGTGTTGAATACACATCAGCAGATTCAATTCAACCCATGACACTGTTATATATAAGCCTCTAGCTTTTGGATCTTAATATTTCAGATCAGACATCATTAAGTGTAAATGTAAACATACTAGTTTAGCTGTTAGAGTCAACAGAGACATTGTAAGTTTTGTTTCACACTGTGTGATAGGCTCGCATGACAACTTAGAGAACTCGTGCTGGAAGGGTGGCTGCTACTGCTAAAACTGTTATGGTGATACTTTTGAAGCCTTTTCAGTTAACTAAATTAGTAAAGCCATAGGTCCAATTCTGTTCTCTGCACCAGACAAATTATTTCCCTCCTGTAGCTGTAAATCCAGATGAAGAGAAACTGCTATGGTTGTGGACTATCCATCAGAATAGACACAGTAACTAGTAACAGGGTTTCAGAGAAAACGAATCCATTTGATAATGGAAATTGTATGATTGCCTGCTCCAGGATCTACTTGCTCTTTTCCCCTAATGTTTGCTTTCAAGGAGGTTTCCATCATGATTAGTGTTTATATCTCAACTCATAGATGTAAATATTCTCACTATGCATAAAACTTGCTAACACTTTGAGGTTTTTTTTGCTTTTTTGGGAATTTATCTCAATACCTATCCCTTAGTAGTGTCCTGCACTTTAAATGAGATCTGCAGAGAGATTCTCTGCATATTTTGTATCTGCATCTCAGTGGCATTAAGTGGGTGTTACCTCCAATAGTTAACTCAGTCATTCACATTCCTGCTCTTATGGTTTCTAGATCAAGGTGAAAAGCTGAAGATGTATGGGATGTATGGTATTGAATTCTTCATTGCTTTTTTTTTTTTTTTTAAACCTCCAATTTACACCTTAAGAGCCTTAGATACTTTTCTACTGGTAGAAAGGATTCTATTAGTGGTTATTAAATATTAATGTAACAAATACAAAACTTAAATCATCGAAGTATTAATTTAGTAGTTATGAGGTCCCTTTGATATCACTGTTGCAAATTACCAAAAATGAAAACAAATTAGTACAATACTTTTTAAACTTCTTCACGTGAAATGCTTTAGGATATTTTTCTCTGCTAGGGGAATAAATTATATTCACAGAAGATAGTCTTTTTAGTCAATAAATATTGTTTCCCTAACATAAAGGATCATATAGTATAATATTTTCATTGAAGCTTTTTCCAGAATCACAGAACAGCTGAGGTTTAAAGAGTCTCTGGAGATCATTTAGTCCAGCCCCTCTGCTTGAACGCAGTCAACTATAGCAGGTTGCCCAGGACTGTGTGCAGCTGAGTTTTTAATATCTTTACAGATGGAGACTACACAATGTTTTTGGACAACCTCTATGTGTGTGACCACTTGCACCACAAAAAAAAAAAAAAAAGGTTCAGAATTAATTTCATGTGTTTTTAATTTGCACCTATTGCCCCTTGTCTTGTCAATAGACACTGCTGAGAAGATGCTGGCTCCATTCTCTTCATCCTTCCGTCTTTATAGGAGGCACAGATCAAATCTTCCTGAGCCTTCTTTTCCCTAGATTAAATGGTTCTCTCAGCATCTTTTCATGTGAAAGATAATTCAATTTGTTAATCGCTTTTACGGCCCTGTGCCAGACCCACTGAAGTAAATGTCTTGTACAGAGGAGCCCAAAATTGGAGACAGCACTCCCAATATGGCCTCAGCATTGAAGAGTAGAGAAAAAGATACCTCCTGCCCTAAGTTGGCAAAGATATGTTTTACGCATTCCAGGATACTGTTTGCCTTCTTTATAATAGAGATATATTCTTGGATGGTGGCCATCTTATTGTCCACCAAGTCTACAAGGTCCTACGCCAAGCTGTTTTCCAGCTGGTCAGCCTCCAGCATGTACTGGTGATGGGGCTGTTCCTTCTGAAGTGCAGGACTTCTCACTTCCCCTTGTTGAACTGTGTAAGGTTCTCCTCTGTCCAGTTCTCCAGTTTGTTGAGGCAGACTTCTCTGGTGGCACAGCATTTTGGGGTATCAGTCACTCCTCCAATTTTGTGTCACCAAAGAACTTGCTGAGGGTGCACTTCCCATTTGCCAGGTCACTAACAAAGAAATTAAACACTATTGACCCTAGGATATACCACTAGTTACTTGTGTCCTTTATTTTACTTTACTTGGAAATGCTTTCCAGGATGTTTTCCATCACCTTCCAAAGGATCACTCTTCCTGTCTACAGGAACACCTCATGATCACTGTGACTGTTCAAAGACAAGTGAGAGTGGCCTCGCAAAGACAGGAACTAGATTCCTCAGCCTTTGTGGGTGAAGTCCACCAGATTCCATGCACTTAGATAGTGTTTGTCTTGGTACTCCCTAACATAGTTCTCCTCTACAATAGGCAAGGCTCCCTTGTTCCAGACTTTCCCTCAAGTCTTGAGAGCCTGCAACTCTTGAAGACTAATTTTACTAGTAGAGACTGTGGCAACATGGCATTGAGTACCTCAGTCTCTTCTATTTTCCTGTGTTTTCCCTTTCTTTTGCTGTTTATGTATTTGTAGAATCATTTCTTTTTGCCCTTTGTAACCCTTTCCAGACTTCATATCAACCTTAGGTTTCTTAACTCTAGCCTTGTGTGATCAGACAGCAACTCTATACTTCCTGTGGAGTATAATTAAACTTTTATTAATATAAAATTGAAAGATAGGAAACCTGTGGGACAATTGAAAAAAGTTCCTTTAAGAAAAGCGAAATTAAACTATGGCTATATTAAATTGTTAACTTTTACCAGCAGAAGATATTAATTCCTATCTTATGAAAAATATAACTGTAATTTAATTGTATTTAGTGAACTCTCTTAGCTATGTGAATTCAAAGTTGCCTTGTGCTTTGTAGCAGAGTTCTTGATTTATCATGGTATAACTACATGCAGTGTATATCCTATTTCTTTTTTTTTTTTTTTTTTTTAAACCAGTATTAGAGAATTCTGATGGGAAGTTTTCCCTAAGCAATAATGTTGTGACTATTATTTTGTCAAAGCTTTCACTGTGTAATGACAACTGTCTCATAATAATGGTAGAACAACCATTAAGCAAAGGTCATAAGACAATCTCAGTTACCTTGGAAGCACTAAAATGTGACTTAGAAGAAAAGCAGTAAAACACATTATTCAGAGTTGGGGGTTTTTTAAGGTACTTTGAAGAAAAAGTACATGTTCAGAGCAGTGCAGTTACTCTTTTCATACTTACTATTTGTTGGGCGCAAAACCTAACTGTGGAAAAATGAATTCTGGACTTGATTTCCAAGGCCATATTCAAGCAGAAGTCTCACTGGTTCATGCCATCACATTTACACTGGGAAAGTAGCAGAGTTCTGAGATACCTCCATGATGAAGTGCTTTTTCTTCAGGTATGATACTCTTTTTGAAAGTGATTGAAAAAGAGCTGTAATAGTGTTCTTCAGATGCAAATATGTCTGGATTTCTGCTGAACTTGATTTTGCTCTTTGCCTGCTTTAGTTATCAATAGCTGCATGAAGTGTGGAAGGGGGAAGGGAAGAGGAAGCCTCTATTTTAGTGAAAAACTCTGAATATAAAAGATGCAAGTCAGTGGAGAGTTGATCTTGGCTGCGGTTTTCTTGTTACAGCTCTCCGCTTTCTTCGTGGGTCTATCTTGTTATTTGCTGATACAAAACAGTGAACTCCTTGGTTTTGTGCTGAATATTTTCACAAGTACTGATTAGTTTGTTGTTAAATGGCTTCTCCTCTTCTATTAGTGGTCCATAAACTGCCAGAGAACTCAAGCTTGATAATATTTATCTGATAATGCAATTTTTAACTAAGGAGAGACTTAAAGAGCCAGTTGGTCCTGATGAACCCCCTTAAGCCAAAGTTTTCACAAAGCTCCCTTTAAACCAGTCCATAAACCCAAGCCTTCATGCCCCCCAACTTCACCATGACTCTCTACCCACCATACCAAACCATTGTGACACAATTAAAATTCAGCTTGGCAGCTTCAGGCCCTGAGTGGCAGCATTATCGGAGCCAAAACCAGGCCTTGTTCCCCTGCAAGATATAACAGCCTGTGCATCTGTCTGGGAGGAGAAAGGGAGGGAAAAGGAAGGAAAACTGGCTGCAGGACTCATGGGAAAGAAATACACTTTCTGGTCCACCTCCTGGACCTCTCTAGCCTCTGGAGGTCTGTAACTTCATGGGTTCTGAAAGGCTCCTAGCCTTGCACAGGAATTGGGCAAGATGATCTTTGAGAGTCCTTTCCAACCCAATGCATTCTATGATTTAACTTTGGCTGGCTAAAATCTCAACCTCAAGTCTGGAAACTGTAAAACACATAGAGGATATCTTACTACAGAATGAGAAAGTAGTTCTTATAATGATTTTCTATTACACTTCAGTGGACTTAGAGTGTCTTATGCTTCTGTAGTGCCTGTCACATTCCACTGTATCTACTTCACACTGATATAATGCAGATAACATTTGTCTTTTATTAGCCACGTGGCTGTCTACTACAGAAGATGAGCATGTTCAATTGGAAATGGGAAAATGGACGTATAGTGTAACCTACTTTAGGTGATCCTGCTTTCAGCAGTTGGATGGACTAAATCTGCAAATAAGCCTATGGGAGGAGGGGAAGACCAAGTGCCCTAGTACCCTGTCTTGCTCTTCTAGATAAGCCATGTAAGTCCAAGCTCTGAAAACACTCTTTTCTCACAGATGGGGACTAATCAAGAATTAATGAGATCTTAGCTCTGCCTCTAGTCCTTCCCAGAGCGATTACCTTGAGGTTTGATAGAGTGAATGGTAAATTACCAAGAGTTCATTCTAAAAGAAACAAGTGCATCCTCAGAAAGAGAAAATGGGAGAGAAGAGTTGTGATTGAAAGAAAGATGTCTTTCTTGATTGTAGTGACTTCCGGTATTAATGTGTCATGGATGGAGATAGAAGTAAGTAACGTAATATCTGTATCTTTTATCTGTGCCTAGATTCACATGTAGCCTACAGTGTGCCTGCTAGTGTCTTAATTAGAAGGGGGTTTGTGTCAGCAAGAAAGCTCCCACTGAGTTTACTGATGTGTGAATAGGTCTGTAGCCCTTCAGGGACTAGAGGAACATAGAGTGTCTAACCAATTCCATTTTAGAGGTTGATATGTGTTCCTGCTCAGATGAGAGATGTGCTATCTGAAGATGTGTAGAAAATGCTGGACAGTTTTTGTACATGGAAGGATTCTGTGAAAAATGACAATTCTAAATCAATTTATCTTGATTGACCTTTCCAAAAAGTGCTATGGGAGAAAAAAATGCTTGCGTTCAAATGGCTGCTTAATGTACATAGGCATTGGGCATTTCAAAACTTTTGTGGACTTCTGATTTAATCCCCATGCAACTTAACAGGTTTTAAAAAAAACCCACCAGAAACAAAAAGTGTAACAAAAGAAAACCAAACAAAAAAAACCAACAAAAAAAAAGAAAAAAACCAAACCAAAACCAACAAAAAAAACCCAAACACACAAACTAACCCATTAGCCAAAGCCACAAACAAAACCAACCAACCAAAAAACCACAAACAAACCCACAAAAATCCAAAACAAACTAAAATGGAGTATGTGGTAAAGAGCACATGCACAGTCTGAAGGAGAACTTACAGATTCTACTTCTCATTTTTACTGCCACCACTACAAAATTGTCTGTTAGGATTAGAAAGGAGCATTTGTTTTGCACAAAAAAAGATCAAGAAATGGCGGATTTGCACTTCTTGCTAGTCTTTGAGGGACCTAGATTCCTGGGATACTCACTTTTGTGTGACTACGCAAGTCTTTAGAGGCAAGTTCTGTGTGCCTCGTTTATTTATGCGCACACATTCAGTCAAATACATCCCTTTTATTGTTTCATTATGTTTGAAAGAGTCTCACATTTTCCGTGCCTTCCCTATTTACCTTCCTTTCTCATTTTCTCTATATAAATCTAGAAACAGATGGGAGTTATCACAGTGGAGAGTATATTAATTCTCTGTCACGCTGCTAATACTAAATAACATTGGAAGTGATTGTATAAATTCCACTCCAGTCGTTAAGATATGCTATCAATTTATGTAATTTACAGCATAAGGAATACCTGCTCTTATATGGTCTACCTGTCTTCATTCCAAGGTCTTAGGCAACTTAGGTGTGGGAGTAAAGGTGGGTTTGTTTATACTTGTTTACACTTTTCTTTGCTCCAATCTATTCCTACAAGATTTGACTAATGAAGTATCCATCTTGCTGTCATGTGGGTTTGTAGTGGTTTGTGAACCAAAAATTATCTCAAAATCCTGTTTAATATACAAGCATACCAATGAAGCTTGGTCTGTTAAGTCTTAATAGTTTTTGTCCATCTTCAGCAGCTAGAGTTTAAGGTAGGCTCTCTTTGATATTAATTAGAGCTCAGTAATGAAGGAAACTGTCACACAGACAGATTCCTGAGTCCTTTCCTCAGTTAGACATGCTAATGTCTATTTAAATATGAGATGACTTCACGTTTAATTCTGTGATCTCACTTTTCCTAGAAATTAAGAGCTTTCTCAGTTAATAACATACTTGTAAATAGAAAGTCTCATTTCAAGAGAGATGGGTACTTTCTCTGTTAAACCTCTATTGCCATGGATTTCCTTTGGCGTGTTAAGCAAATACTTTAAATCAGTGCCCGAGGCAAAAAGTCCGTATTGTTTCCTTCGTTGTGTTGGGCTGTATGTTGGAGATACTGGAAAGCTTCTGCACATAATTATGAGCTAACAAGCAACTTGCTTCTCATCCTGATTTTCTGACCTCCAATCTCAATTTCCTGTCCCAAATAGAAAATACAGGTAAAACAGCCTCTCCTCTTCTAAGTATTATCATTCTAATAGTGATAAGCACTAAACATTGCACAGTAAATAAGAAAAAAGATTTTTGGATTCTTAGAAGACATTGTTAATGTTCTGAAAACAGTGTGAGATCAACATCAGATAATTTTTAAAAACATAAACAGAAGAAATAGCAGCCCAAGTAGATTTCTTATGTAGAAAAATGGTTGGTGATCACACAAGAGCAATATAGAAATGTGTCAAGTATCTGTCTTGATCTCCAAGAGCTTCACTTCTTAAAGTATTTCAATTTGCATTTATAGTTTACTCTCACGTTATATAATTTTGACCATACTTTCTACTTCTATTGCAAAGGTAAGAAAACAGATTTATAGTAAAGGCAGTACCAGATTGCTGTTATCTCTCACAGTATATGCAAAGTGTTCCAGAGAAAAGAAATGCATCCTATTCACAGTAGTTTTAAGGCACAGCGTAGTAAGGAAGAGTGGGGAGAGATAGACAGTCACTCTAATCTTAGAAATCTGACATTCTCCTGCCTCAAACAGATTCCAATCACTGTCTTCACAGAGTTGAATGTGTTCAACTGAGTAAAATAGAAAGACTGAAAGGCATAGAAAGGAACACAGCAGACGTTGGCACTAATCAGTATTCAGAGAAGGGAAATGGACTATGAAAAGGGGAAAGAAAATCAACCTGAAGCCATATTGTTGAGACCCTACCGTGACTCTCTGACAAGTACAAAGGAATCTGTGTCATGTGAAATCTCTCTTCAGAGTAATACTTCTGAAGTACTGACTTTGAGAAGAAACGAGAGCAGCCTAGAGATCACACTGAAATTGAATTATTCACATCCCTACTTATTAAAATCTTTTTATCAATCACAGGTACATGATCTTCAATAATTGATTGATTTGATAAACTCTGAGAGAAATATTTTTAATTATTTTTTTTCTAATTCGTTTGGAGTCTTTTTGATTGAACTTCATCCTTGAGAAGAAAAGGAAACAAAAACATTATAGGATTTCTAAATTTATTTGAAGATGAGTAGAACACTTTGTAAAAGCACTGCTGTGTTCCTCTCTAGTTGATGTGGCACAAAGCAATGCTGTTCTCTGGTGAAATGAGGGGTAGTGGGGATGTTGGAGGAAGGAGAAACTCAAGACACACAAACTAGTGTCCTCTTAGATTGTGATATGTTATACATACATACACATGCATGATCAAATTTAGGCTTTATTAGATCTGAATTTGGTCTCAGTGTCTTAGATGTCTCATTCCCTTAAAATTGTAAGTACTGTTCTTGAAACTTGCAACATTGTAGTAGTAGACTAGATGATGTGCGCTCTCAAGATGAAAAGTTCTGTAGTTTGGAAAGCTAGCTAAGCACAGCAGTGAATTCAGGATCTACCAATGCTTTTTCTCACTAACCTTCTTTGACTTTTACAACTGACTTCAGTTTCGTTGCCTTCAGGTCCTTTGTCAAAGTGACATCTGTACAGATAGACATAGTATAGATACAGAGAAATGTGTATCTTAAAAGCCTATTAATAGTTTTGGAAGTACGTATTAGTACTTCAGACTGCTAGTGAATGAAAGTCAAACTTTCCNCCTGCCTATGGCAGGGAGTTGGAACTAGATGATCCTTGAGGTCTCCTTCCAACCTTACCATTCTATGATTCTATGCTTGGCTGTGGTTTGAGGGATCCTTGTGATTCTCTTCATTGTCACATACCGCTGCTGTAAAGAGAGGCACAACTATGTCTTGCTAGCACATTTTAACAAATGTTTTTGATATATAACTTCTGTAGAAATTTTGAACTCATCATAAAACTAATTATATCCAAATATTTCCTGACTCTGTGGTTCCTTCATGCATTCTTTTTCAGATGTGAGCTTTTTCATTACTTTTTGATTAGGTGAGTGATAAGTAGCTTAGCACATGTAGACCACCATCTCCTCCAGGGGAGAAAAAAAAAAAGAAAATAAAAAAGGTGTCAAGTGTCCCATCTGTTTCTCTTTTGAGACTGATGTGATAATTTTGGGGTCTATTACTTCCCCTGTAAAGCACTTTTCATCTCACTGAAGCATCCTTTTCAAGTGTGTGACTAAAAAAAACAGATGTTTTTTCTGTACTCCTTACTGGTTTCAAACATTTGGGTTTGAATATGTTTGTTATTAGAAAGTAGGTGCTGGAACTTAATGTGGGAGGAAGAAAATAATTATAATATCTTTAGACTACTTGGATATCCTAATCATAGAACTATTGAGGTTGGAAGGGACTTGTGAGATCATAGTCCAACTACTATAACTGCAAAGCTCTTCAGGATACATGAGGTGAGGCAAGGCGAGAAAAAGTGTAAGGCACATCACGTTTATACCTTCTTAATACTAGAAAAACTTTCTAAACTGGGTCAGCTAAAGAAGGATGACTTCCTAGTGCTGCGTGTGTTAAGGCATTAGGGACAGTACTAGGGTTCAGTATGATCATGAATTCAGAGCTAAATGCCATACAGGATTCTTTACACTGAACTGTATGCTGGTATTTGATAACTCCAGTTGGGACATCAGAAAGCTGTTTTACTAGGATAAGTAGTTTTGGATTTCATAGGATGTTCTCGAAAATGCTACGTTAATCCACAAACTGAATGCAGAAATCGACTATTTCCTTGATGTTATTTTCTTAGACAAGACGTCAATTCCTATTTTCAAGTCTATAGATTAATGTTTACAGTAGAACTTGTTGAATAATGAGAAGTTTGCTTGAAAATGATCTATCAACAAATGAAGTCAAAAGTACTATTGGAAGCAATTCATCCAGACTTTGTACAGAACGTTAACTATAGTTGTTGCTTCCTCTCCCGAGTAACATAGTCAGATGTTTATCATGTACTCCCTTTTGCTCATTAGCATATTGAAGGGTGTAAACTTTAATACTTATTTTGCAGTTAATTAGACAAAGTTCTTTGCTCAGGCACTATCAGCTAAAGAAGATTTTGAAGGTGAAACAGGGACATCTCATCTTTACTAGACTTCCTCCTTCAGCTATGCGTGCATCTTCATTCTCCATCCTTCTTAAGTGCACTGAATTAATACACATTCCTGTCCCACAGAGAGCTAAGCAGTTACCCCACACTCTGTACTTGGTGTTTGTTTCATGTTATTCTTGTTTTAGGTTAAGTTTTAGGTTTGCATGGGTTTTTTGAGAAAGGTTGTCCATAATGTTAAAAACAATAACAAAAATCCCCATCCAAGTATCTATCAATGAAGGTAATTAAATTGATAAAGCTCTTAATTAATACAAGAAGAATCTCTAACCTTCATAATTCACTAAGTCAGCTCAACTGAAATACTAACAGAAAGGAATTATAAACCCATTCTCAATAAGTTAAGAAAGAGAAGGAAACAGGCATACATTTTAGAGTATGAAGTAGATATTAGAGAAATCTATCATTCAATTAGCATTAGAATCTTTTTGTCCTGTTGGTATCCAGACTTAAAGTTTATCTAGGATGAAGTTTAACTCATTTATTGGGTATCTCTGATAATGAAATTGTTATGGAAAACGTTCATTTCTGTGCATTGGTTTCATTTTCCCTTGCTACTTGGCATTTGCAGTTTCATAATGAATGTGCTATCATATGTTTATTTTGGTCACCAACTGTTTTACGTATCTACTTGTGTTGAG
Organism: Ramphastos sulfuratus; assembly: GCA_013399055.1. Lineage (NCBI taxonomy): Eukaryota > Metazoa > Chordata > Aves > Piciformes > Ramphastidae > Ramphastos > Ramphastos sulfuratus. The sequence goes on along the minus strand of WBNM01023367.1, from coordinate 123,488 downwards.
ATATTTTCATTGTGGAATGACATTTGCTATTTTCAGCATGAGGTAGTAGATAATGCATTTGGAATAAAATTTGAAGACGTGTATCTAAATTAGTGCCTAGAGAAATCAAGCTCATGTCTGAGTAATGCCATCTTGCCAAATTTTTTTTTTTTTTTGTGTATCTATACAACTTGTGTCTAAGCCAGACAACCTTTATCACAATGTTTAAAAGATGCACTGTTTGCTAACAAAACCAAATAAACCACCCTACAATCAACATCAAAATATTAAGATTACCAAGTATGCAATGAAAAAATGGAGGATGTAATAAGTTTGTATAAGAAGACAGTTGAAAAAGACTTGTATAAAAAAAACAGTTGAATCCTTTTTTGATTTTTTGGAAGCATTTAGCAGAATTTTTTGCTGACTCTAGTTTTCATCAGTGTTCATCCGTGAATTACCTTTTTATCTAGAGATGCACAGTCACAGCAGCAGGATAAGTCTTCTACAACACAGGAAAAAATATTACAGGAGGCTCAGCATATGAATAATGCAAAAGGTTTGAGTCATTCAATGAGGGGGGGGGGAAAGGCAATTCACAGGGTTTTTTCCAGTGACAGGTTTTAGGGGTCATTTCTAAAGATTTGACCCTAGCAAATTGGTTGCATTTAAAAGAATAATAAAACCTGTAGCTATGTTACGAGACTGCATCTGTCTTGGTACAATGGTTTATTTTAAAGCATTTAAACTGTGCCTGTCAAGTAAATTACATACCCAAGAAATACAACTGACAAGTGCATTGGATGGAATATAGTTAGAGCTGCTTTGAATTTTAACCACTCTGATATGCAGTACATGAGAAACTTTATAATGAAAAACATCTATTTTGCTTTAGTGAAATGCTCATGTTCCTTGGAAGTCTGGTTCAAACGTGTCATCTCACTCCAAAGTCATTTGAGGGGACAAGTTGATGACTCCTCTCATATTTTCTCTGGATCTCTTTGCATTCTTTCTTGGCTTGTTCATCTTCACATTGTTTGGCTGTTGCTGATGTTTTGAGTTTGTTTTTTGGTTGTGAGTATTTGGACTTTTTTTTTTAATCTGAAGACAAAAGTGTAATCTCACAGTCAAATTAATGGAAAAAGTTTTATTTTAGGAGATCATACTGTTTAGCTCACCATCAGAATAGTATACAGTGTGCTTCATAAAGTATGGTACTTTGCCTTTTCAGGGGCTGTCAGCAGGCTCAGTTGTTGCTTCACAGTAGTTATCAAATTACTTAAGAATTTAAGGTTACTGAAAATAATAAATATTTCATGTACATTATTAATTTTGGTATCACTCCTACTGTGCTGTAGGAAACTCATACACTCAATAGGACAAGATGTTCTTTCACCTGGTGGTGTAGGAGTAAGAAGACAAAAAATGGTAAAAATGTCATCACACTTTGGGTTGAATACCTAACTTAATTTTGATCTCTATGTGGTTGAGCCAAAAATCAGAATGATGAATGTATGAAGGCGTTCCAAAATGCTTTCTCTGGGGCCTGACTCTGAACTACTACATTAAAAGCATAATCCTGTATAAAACAGCTAACTTTCAGACCTTAAAGCCCCAAGAGAATATTAATTCTCTTAGCTATTGAAAGAGTACAGTGGCTTTGGTACCAGATCAGCTTCCATGCATGTAATGAAAACATCCAACTGATGCAGCAGTAAGACCAGCAACTTGAGCTTAAGCAAAAATGAGCACAAATAAGTTCTATTAATTGTATATAGTTTCCTGAGCCTACTTCTGCTCGTTTCTTATGCCATTGCAGAGAAAAACACAGGGCTGAAGAATTTGCTTCCTTGTTCTTTTCCAATAAACATTGATGATCTATTTTAAGTCTAAAGAGATCAAAGGGAAGGTAATAATAGGTTGGTGAATTCACTAGGGCTCTGTGGCTAGACTGAAGATCACAAATAGTACTTGATAAAGTGCAAATTACAAAGGCCAGGCTCCACCTTGTACCACAAAGATACCTGGAGGTGATGATATGTAAGACTGTGTTTGATCAAATCCTTTGCATGTTTTTAAAATACAATATTGCAGAGAAAGGATTTTGAGCACTTCTAGAGAAACAAGTGCTTTGAGACTCATACAAATTGCATGAGTTACGGGGAAAATTTGGACCTCTGTGATTCAAACACTGCTGGAAAGAAGAGTACTAATCTCTGTTTTGTGGTCTAGTCAACTGCTAAATTCATCAGGCTCCAGTGAGGTAAGCTGAGGTTCTTTCCCCACAACCCTCTATTAGAGTCATAAGAAGGGAGTAACTCGGAGACAACATCAGATGTTTTGCTTATAAACATGTCACTGGAAATTACTTGGATCTTAAGAAGGCAGGGAAATCATGACTGCTGCAGCATTTTTAAGTTTCAAAATCTTGGCATTCCAATGAAATAGTTTTCTTTTTGTGGACAGGTCAGAGATGGTTATTTTTCAACTTCACCTTGGCCACCAACCAGGAGGTGGCTGCAGGATTGATAGTGTCTGAGGGCCATGTCTCTTTCCCTTCTTCCTATTCCCATGTATGTATATATATATATGTCTCTGTCTGTGAGAGTTCCTACCCTGTAGAGCAAGGGTTTGGGCTAGGTATCTTCCTAGGTCTCCTCTGAGTCAAGATCCTTTGTGCTTATTGTTAAATGCAGATAGTTACTTGCTTTCTGAATGAAAATATATCTGCTTCTGCTTTGCTCATCCATTTGACTTAACCTCTCATTTTGCGATGGTTCCAAAACTTACGCAATATGACCTTGCAATTTTCTTTGTCTCTTGTTTCTTCTTTGTTTGGGTTTTCTTTGCTTCCCCCCCTCAATCTTAGGTGAGTCTAAAAGATGTATGTCAAGGGTCATATGGCTAACCAAATATAATTCCATCCCATCACTTGCCTGTATTATTTTACCAAAGCAAAAACTACTTCTTCAAGTTGGAGAACCTTGGTATTACTTTCAAGAGCCAGAAATTTGATTCAGATGAGCATTAATTAAGGGGGAAAAAAAAAGTCTGTTCTTCCTCGTCACTTTAGTTGAATTAAAAGATTGTGACAAATTATTTTTTTTAATCCCCTTTACTGTTTCATATAATGAAAAAAGTAATACAGTTAACAAGAGGTAAAATGAATGGGAAAGATCTTGCACCTAAGTCTGTGACAGAATTAAGAACTTAATAAAGCTAGAAGCTTCGTTATTGATAAAAGTTCAGATGATCTGTATTTAATAAAATGCTTTTGTTCTGGAGCATAACTGCAGTTTTAATTCTCTTTTTGAAGATGTTATACATATTGAATCTTATCTATCCTAACACACTCAAAAATTACTAATTAAGACCATATGACCTTTTTTTCCAAGGCTAAATTCTATTCAGTTAACAGGAATTCTTCCCTGATGAGATATACCTGTTTTGATTTGTTCTGCTGGCCACAGAAAGTAGTAATTGTACCAACCTGGGCCATAAACTGACACAGCTAAACTGGTAAATAGTGTTTAAGGGATGGCTTTTACTTCAGCATTTTTATCAGTTTTCTGTCCTTATGAATATGCTCTTGTATTCTGCTCTGAGTATCTCTGCTGACATTGTATGCTCAGAAAACTAGCTGTATACATTTTTAAATACAGATGAAATTTTTAAGTTTTCTAAGTTGTTAAAAATTTTGAATATGTAAAAACCAAAACAATCTGGAGAATATAGTTGGGAGTTTTACTCTGCAAAGTGAATTTAGTGTAGGAGCCAACTCTGTTGTGGGTGAGAAACATCGAGGGATCACTGCTTTGGATTTTATTTGAGCCATATAAGAATCTGGAGCCTGACTTCTTACTAGAATTTTCCAAAGGCTGTTATCAACTCCTCAAGACCAGATTTTTTAATTTTTTTTTTTTTAAAAATAGTGTCTTAGTTTAAGTGAGACAGATGTCCTTTTACCTCTCCTAAAAGGGACAAAAGAAAAATACTCAGACAAAGGATTGGATAGGGTTGGAAAGTTTAGATGGTGATGCTATTCACAACTACATACAGCAGTACAATTCATATAAAATACTCAAAATCCATAGTGTGGGTTTAACACAGAATCCCATTAAGCCAAAGCATCCCACAAACCTCCCTTCAAACCAAGCCAACAACACCAGACCTTCAGGCCCCACTCCCTATCAAGCCTCTCTCCTCCTCCATACCAAATCAATTGTGACGCAGCTAAAATTCAGCTTGGCAGCTCCAGGTCTTAATTGGCAGCGTTGCCAAGGCTGAAACCAGGCCTCGTGCCCCTGCAAGAGGTAACAGCCTGTGCATCCTCCTGGGAGGAGAGAGGGAGAGGGAAAGGGACAAAAACTGTCTGTAGCCAGTTTTATAGGGATGCAGCAGTTACGGGAAAGAAATACACTTCCCAGAAAGGAAGGAAATTATGCTTCTGTCATGCACCTCGCTTACACAATGTGTGGAAGGCAGTTTAAAAGCAATGGCTCTGGATAGCTTTTGGATGAAAAGAACTAGAAGAGAAACTTCAAAGTATTAGTGAATGCATTTAATTCCCATTTTAGCTATCTTCGTTGTCCTCTGCTGTCCTTCGCCACTTCCAAAACTGAAAATTTGATGGAAAACTTCTTTTATGGTTTGTCTGCAGGAAAGAAGTTATGAATTGCTTGTAACTTCTCATTAGCTTGATCTCTTGAACTCAATTAAAATAATTCTTTAACATTTCATAAAAAATCAAAGAATTGAGAAATTAAAAGAAAAAAGACACAAATTTGTAGACATTAATATCTGTTGATCCCAAGGCTTTACATTACAGTAAAGGGGAAAGAGAAGATGGAACACACTTGTAGTGGATCAAGGTACCAGCAAAAGAGAAATAGGTGGAGAATAGCGTTTGATAAATTACTAGAAAAAGAGGTTCAGAAAAACTGACATGTATGCAAAGATACATACCTTCAAAAAACATTGTTACAACTGGCATACAGTAGGGCCAAGAGATCCAAGCTTTTAGTCATTTCTGCTTAAACTTCAGCCAAATGTAAATGCAAGCAGTGTTGCATAGTCAAATACTTTGTTTCTGGGTAAGATGGTGGTGTGCTGTGGGTTGTTTTCTAGGGATTTTTTTTGTTTGTTTGTTTTGTTTTCTGGTTTGGGTTTTCTTTTTAAAGTTATAGTTGGCCTTAGGCAACACATTCTTCAGGATAATAGGATCTTACGCTTCAGTTTTTAGAAATCTATGATTTTTGTGTGTCTGGTTTTTTGCAAGCATAGTACCGAACCTTTTGAGAGATGTTATTTTTATCTATATGAAAGTGAGATACTTAAGGAATCAAGTTATGGAATCCAGTATGTGGAAGCGACACAATTTGATTAGGATACCTGAGTAAGGATTAGATTAGATTTGGAATTAATATTTACATTTACTAACAAAATAGCTTGACCTACCCGTGGAGTGCTGAGTTTGGATTTTCTCCATTTGTCTACCTGTTTTGATTATGGAGCTACTTGAAAACATTTTTGCCTCCAAGTCACACAGTGCTAAAGTCAAGTTTTATTTAAGATTAATTTAAAGTGTAGATTATTCTTCTCATCTAATAATGGAAGGACAAGCTGCCTAGTTATAACTTCTCCTTAATGGCAACAGCTGGCTTTATGCAGTTACTCTAATTTCACAGGGTTCTAATAGTGATGGATATACAAGTTCACGGTCAGTGCATTTTATAAAATATGATAAGGATATTCTAAACTTACGTTAGAATACAATTTAATAGAATTGTTTCTGAAAAATGGAAAAGATAAAATGTTCAGACTGCAGACTTATTATGAAGTACCAAGAAAATTTGTGTTTCAGTGATATTCATTAAAACTTAACCTTTTAAATACAGTCTGTCTGTAAATTGTCTTGACAAACTATAAATAAATGCAGTGTCTTAATAACAAAGAACATAGAATAAGGGCATTTTTAAATGACATTATGTCTTTTTATCTTTGTATAGGAATATGCTGTTGTATAGCAAGAGTACTGATGTATGCATTTGCATGGTAAATAATATGTGTTCTTTCTCATGTTACTAATAATCTGATTTCTAGCACTTTAATATAAAAGAGTAAGTACATTCAACCCTATATCAAGGTGGTTTGTCATCTATGTGTTACATTAAGAAAAATACACACAGGAATATTTGTTTTTCCAGTGTTATCCTCTGACTGTCCATGGAAAAATGCGTATCACTCTCCTGAGACATGAAGATTATAGATGAAATAGCTGGAGAAATAAATGCTCCTATGAAGAAAGACTGAGAGAGTTGGGGCTCTTCAGCCTGGGGAAGAGAAGGCTTCAAAGAGACCTTAGAGTAGCCTTCCAGTATTTGAAGGAGGCCTACAGGAAGGCTGGAGAGGGACTATTTACAAGATCTTGTAATGACAGGACTAGGGACAATGGGTTTCAACTGGCAGAGGGAAGATTTAGACTAGATGTCAGGAGGGTGGTGAGGCACTGGAACAGGTTGCCCAGGGAGGTAGTGGATGCTTCCTCCCTGGAGGTATTCAAGGCCAGGTTGGACAAGGCCTTGAGTGACCTGTACTAGTGGGGGATGTCCTTGCCTATGGCAGGGGTTTGGAACTAGATGATCCTTGAGGTCCCTTCCAACCTTACCATTCTATGATTCTGATGCACCAGAATACTGCATAAGAGAGTAGAGGAAGGTGGAAACATGTGACATGCTTTCTGAACCCATTTTTAAAACCATAATTTCATGCCAGCACTGTGATTTACTGAGAAGTTTGCTGCTAACAGATTAACTTTTCCAGGTGGGATTGAAGGAGGGTAATAGATTTGCTATTTAGTACTTGGAAACTCTCCTATTAAAAAGATAAGGTAGGAAAGTGGTCAAAAACATGACAGAAAGGGCTAACACACATGTATTTTTGCACTGGTTCAATGTTGTCCTTGCATTTCTTTTCACAGTCATCATGACTATTAGCAGCAAGATTTACCTAAATATTTCTCATACTTCAAAACTAGAGCTATGATTTTCCCTATGTTTTGGGATCAGACCTATACTCTGTTCTGATAATCTTATTTTTACTTTGATTCTCTCCAGTTACTTATCCAGTCTACTCTGCAACTGATTGATTGTTATGGATTGTGACTGTGTGTTATTGTTTCTATAAATAATTAGATCATGGATGCCTAGGTGCTGTGCTTTTAGAAAGTTAGGAATGGCTGAGAAAAGGTCGCGCTTTTTAATCTTTTTTTTCTTCTTTGTTTTTTTTTTTTTTGCTTCATGGCATTGTTTGTGTAATACTCAAGCTTCTACCTGGTTGAACTTAGCTAATACTAAATATTATTTCTTACTTTGTTACAGTCATTTCCATCCCAGATACTAAAAGCTGTATGTGCATGTGCAAGTTAAATGTAGCTTTAATCCTCTAATATTAAGAAAAAAACGATCGTCTTTAAAAACTGTGGTTAATTAGATAAACACTGAATTAGTGGCAGTGTGTCCACTCACTAGACTTTAGGTATTAGCTGCTATGAAGAACTATCTCCTACTTCCTCGGAAAAGAGAGACTTAAGCATTCAGCCTTGAACTCCAATGGCTCTGGTAGGTCTGGTTTTGCCTTGGAGCAAAACTAGAATTTACTACAAGACGAACCTTTGGTTTTCCTACCTGTACTTGAAATTGGAGCTGTGATGTGGAACAAAAAAAAGGTTTTCCTTTAAGTTTTCCAGATCTCTGAAGAAAACCTGGAAATATGGTTTCAGTCAAAAGCTTAAACTAATGATTAGTAATCTTTAAAAAAAAAATTAGTCTTTTTATACTTGGTTGCCAAACAGGTCCTGGGAAAAAGGTTTCATTGGCGGGCCTGAAATTTCTGAACGTTAAAGCAGTTTTGAAAAATTTAGCTCACGTTCTTAGTTTGCCGTGTTATGGGTGCTTTAACTTCAACCTGAAGTACTTTCTGGTAATTTCTAAACTCTTTACATTTATGTCATTTCACACTTCTGTTTTCTTGACTGGTGTGAGTGCCTAGCCACAGAAATCTATTAATTGAAATTTAAAAGAAAAACAACAACAACCAACCAAAAAAAACCCAAACAAACTTGGAATAAGTTATTTAAGGATTACTCGGTTGTGATATTTTATTTAGATTTACTGCTTTTAAACAGAAAGCTCTTTTTTTTTTTCATGTTTGAAGGTGCTTAGTTGTGAAAGATGCAGCATTATTCCACAGTCTAAATAGCAGATTTTGTCCTTCTTTTCACTTTGCATAACATGGATGTGAATACAGTAAAGCAGAGTAGAAGTTTAAGTGATCCCTGTTCTGGAGTTTCCACACAAAATCCAATATGCAGCATCAAATTCATCGAATAATAACAGGTGGTGAGACTAATCTAGTTGTCTCAGGGTTTTTTCTCCAGTGAATAGCATTATTTGATTTATTTTTTAAAAAATTGGATTACACTGGGTGAGCATATATGTTTCTTAATGCAATCTATTTATGATTGCACTAGTATTCTAGTAGATTTTTCAGTTTTTCTTGTCTAAATTGTTCTCTGCAGATGCAATAAACTGTTAAACACTGTCTGAAGAAGAAAATCTGCTTGGGACCTCTGTTCCTGTTCTATCACTAGCTGTTTTACTGGAAACCTTTCCTGGTCCTTGCAGATATTGCTGAAGAAACCCACACGCTTGTGTCTGCCTGTTTATGACGTGTTTAGTCTTGTACAGGAGACAGATTTCTGATGGTTCTTTGAACTTCAGTTTACTTCTGGAAATCATAGACTTAGGGATGGAAATATTCAGTAAACATTCATTTTTATTTAAAAAAAAAAAAAATTAATTATGCATTTGACTACAGCAGGCAAAAAGATTGCTTCCTGTGCCACAACAGGAGCCCAAACTTGTGCCAGGTGTTTCCTTGGTCAGCGGATGCAAGGAAATAGCTATAGAACTGAGGGGGGGAAGAAAAAAAATAGTAGTAATTTTCCAATTTCCAGATTTATTTCAACTTTGGAGGCCTTTGAGAGACTTACATATTTGTTCATCTCATAAGCCTTGGAGCATTTGTCATTGAAATATTTGTTGAGTGTCTTCCTTCAACATCTAATAGGCACAATATACTATGGCAGTTAGTCCTACAAGTTTAATGTCTGTTGCATGGAAGAACGATTGACTTCTGCTTGTTTGAAACTTGTCATCTCCTTTAGCCTTTAATTCTTCTGCAGTGAAAAACTGCAGTGAAAAGTGATTCCTTTCTGACTTTTAGGAGTGAGAATCTACCAAATATCTCCTCAGCTGTTTCTGGTCTAAGGATACCTAATTATTTGTCTCTCCCTGTAGTCACTGTCACAGTCCACCTCCAAATTTTTTCCAAAGCTATTGTACACCTTCTTCAGAAAGTTTCAGGTGAGGTGAGCTGGCTGAATACTGTAACATAAAACTATCTTCTATTTTCCTAGAATTAGGACCATATATCTGATTTCTGACAGTATTATTCCTTCCTCTGAGGAAGTGTCTATGTAACAATAGTGTTTGTGTGCTCTGACTTAATTTATTGCTTAGATGTATATTTCTTTTAAAAAAAAACAACAAAAAAACAAGAAGGAGCAGCAGTCAGGAATTTTTCCGTAATGCTTGCTGGAGAAATAAGACAGTACAAGCAATGCAGAAGAGTATCTACTATTTTCGTATGAGACTACAGGTTCTGCCATCTGCATTTACTTACCTGAGAGATTATTGTTCTATCAGCCAAAGGCCTAAGACGCACTGCTTGTTTTTGTTGTTATAATTCTCTAGGTAGTGGCTGATCTTACAACCTTGAACCAAATGTTGATTTGATTTGCATAGGAAGAAGTTAAAATCTCTATTAACGGTTCTTCTCCTGTGACAGTATTCAGCCTATCTCCTTTCTGCCTGGTTTTGTTGTTGTGTTTTAAAAGATTTTAGATTTCATCCATTCTAAATTTGTTCTGGTCAGTCTATCTCCAGGAGAGCATTTTAAAGTAATTCACAGTTTGATCATTGTGAAAGTTTTCAAAGACCCAAGGTTCTCCTTTTCTTACAATTTGCTCTATAACTTTTCAAAACCAACTGATTTTTCTATTGCTGACTTACTTTGAATGCACATTTAATATATGTAAACTGTGAAGCATAAGATTGCGCTCTTCAGAAGAATGTTTAAGTCAGAATAATACTGGAAAAANGCCTATAATATAATTTTCTCTATTAAAATATTCCAATTAGCCTTAAAACCAGCACACATATGTATTTTAATGTTTTTCATGGATTTTAACTTCTAATGCATAAGTAAATATTTTCTTATGTATTATTAGTCAATTATTGTACTTATACGTGATTATACAATTAATATAAACAAATTTGCTGCTTTTAATACTAAACAATATCCTGAAACCAGCAGGTATTACAAACATTAAGCAGCCTGGTTTAAGATACCAGTCAGACTAGAAGTCTTTATTGCTAGACTATTTTGAAAGGAATTCCTACTTAAAATGCTACTAATATTCTCTTGTAATATACATACACTTCTACCAAAGCACTTCAGATTGCCGTTCTCTTGAATCGATTGCCTTTTTTTTCCTCAATAGCTGATAGATGAGTATGCTGTGCTCAAAAGACAAGACAGTTTACATTGGCTTTTCTTGAAGATGGGACTGTGCAGGTGGTTACCCTGAGGGCTCTAATCTTCATGATTAACTGGTATAGTGGAAAAAAAGGAGCAGGTAGCTATGACCCCACAGCCAAAAGAAAATAATTCTTTCGTGCAAATATAAATCCTCATGAGATGGCATGTATGTTTTTTCTACTCTGATCTGAAAGTCAGAAGTTAAATGATAGGTAGGGTCTGAAGTGTAAAGAATTACAGTAAATGGAAATGTATACAAGAGCAAAATGAAGAAATAAGAACAAGGTCTTGCGGTCCTTTCAGATGTTCATCAGAAGTGAAAAAGAAATTATTGGAAATACAGAGCTAGCCATACTGCTTGCTTACTGGTAACACTGCAATGCTTTGTTGCTATTGACCTGAAATTAGTGGAGCCTACTCTAGAAGAGATAAGGGGGTCTTTGCCAGCAGGCTGACCACCTTGGTGGAGTGGACTTAAAACTGAAGGACTCAGGGGGCTGGGATTCAAAATGACAATACTGATGCCATTGCATCCAAATAGGAAATCAGCCAGACCAACCAAAACAGCGACATGTTCCTTAGCTGCTTTCCAAGATGAGAACCAGAAGGTCATCTGAATATAAGAAAAAACTTGTATTTGAGAATACCAGAGGAGAGAATCTCTGCCCATAAAGGTTGTGGAATCTCCTTCTCTGCCGATATTCAAAACCTGCCTGGATGTGATCCTATGTCACCTGCTCCAGGAGAATCTGCTTTAGCAGGGATGTTGGTCTCTGTGGCCTCCAAGCGTCCCTTCAACCCCTTCCATTCTGTGATTGTGTGAACAAAAACTCCTTGTGGTAAACTGCAGTGTCATGGAAGGAGGAGCAAGTTCTTGGAGCTCACTGGATTGAATGGATTGGAGTCAATGTGGTGGTTTAGTACATCCTGAAGTGCAAAAGCCTAGTTGGTGGCTCCCAGACAGGAATTATTTTAAGATACTCAACCACCCTGTAATTTTGTCCATTTTGGTTTCTGATTAAGGGCACCAGTAAGTATCTTGCTTTGCATTAGATTATGTGAAACCACTTTGTGCAGTGAAGGAAGTGAGAACACTAGTTCACAGGTAACTTGGCAGCAATTTTGTTTCTCATAGACTGTCAGATGGTAGTCAGTTCAAAATGCTTCTGATTTGGAATTTCTCTGTCACACTATAGAATTACTAAGCTTATTTGTCTCTTGAGAATTTACTTATTAGTTCATTTAATTTATTTCCTCTGCCACATTAGATCTGCCCTCCATACATGTTCTGCAGCTGTCTGGTTTCTAAAATATGATTAAATTGAACATGCATGACAGAAACCACTAAAAAGTGTGCCATTAATTAGTTGTTTGCATGTTAACTGTAAATTCCTGAAATTAACTAAATAAATAGAAAAAACAGTAATGCAAGCAGATACAAGACATGTTTGAGATAGGGAGAGCATACTTAATATTCATAAAAATAAATGTCTGATCACAGTCTTGTTTTTTTGTTGTTTATTTAGGGCGTTGCATTTTTGTTTTGTTTTAACTCAAATAGCACTAAAACCACATTGTGTTGCCTCAGTATGTTGGCAGTATGATATTGTGGTCAACCAGTTCCTGACTCTATTATGATGATGAATATAGCACCTACCTTCAACTCTTTACGCTATCATTTCCCCCTTATTATGCACAATATATTTTCCATGTACAGTTCTTCATCTCACTCTTCTGTAGGCATTTTCTACAAGTAAAACTGAAAAATAGTTGTTCTGGTTTGAAAGTCAAGGGGGAAAGGAGAAGTAATTTACAATTAGATTATAGAAGAACTGCAAGATGTAACTTTCTCAGCAAATGGACAATATTCCCATTTGTTCTGTAAATTAAAAAAAAAACCTTTTCAAACATTAGCTTTTTTTTTTTTTCAAGGTGATGTTTGAAAATGGTGGTTTGAATGTGACAATATTATGCAGCAAAAGCATTTCTTTATTTATTGTCATGAGTTGAGTTGAATTTGCTGCTGATATTCAATACCATGCTGTGGTAATGCCTGAATGAAAATAATGTCTGGAGCAAAGTATCATGGTGGCTGAAGTTCAGATTCTAACATGAAAGGCATCCTGTTCTGGTTGCTGGTTTTGGTTTCTGGGTTTGGGGTGTTGGTCTTTTCTGCTGGGTTGATGGAGGGGGTAGGTCACTGGCTTCTGCTGCTGCTTCTGCATTTTGCTGTGCTTTTCTGCAAAGCAGGGTAAGGTAATTGTGCTTTATATTATCTCATTTATAGCAAACTCTTTTAATCTCAAATCTTTATCTCAACCTGGAAGATGTTTGTGTGTGTTTGTTATTTTTCCTTGCTTTTGTGTTGAGTTTAAGTGGGCTGTGTTAAACCAGCACATTCATATATCTATGCAGAATAAAAAATAATTGAGCCTGATGATTATTTAATTGCTAATCTTTCCAGAATGAGAAACGAACAATACTAGTGGAATTTAATTTGGCTTCTACCCCAAGACCATACCATTTACTGCTGACAAAATTTAGTGTCTAAATCTGAGCTTGTTATTTCACTGGAAAGATACTTACCATGTCAGAAAAAGGAGTAGAAATGCAACTAGACTGTATTCTTACTAGGTAGAACAGGTGTTGTGGTTTTATTTTTAATTAGGGTAAAAGCTTTGAAAATGTACATTTCTGCTATTTCTATGGGGGTTTTGTTGCTTTTAGCAGATTTTTTACTACTGGGATGCTGCCCATTCTGACAAAGCTGCAGGTTGCCATTAGTAAGGCTACCGTTGTCCTCAAGGCAGCAAATGATGGAAGAAAGGAACAAGTATGGTTATAGATGCAAATAACTAACTCAGAATTTTTTAGCAGGAAGGAAAGCCTTCTTCACCAAAATAGTTGTCAAGGGTTGGAACAGTCTACCAAGGGAAGTGGTTGAATCACTATCCTTGGAGATATTTATAAAATTTATATGTGGCACTTGATGACATTGTTTAGTAGCACTTGGCAATGCTATGCTAATGCTTGAGCTCTGTGGTCTTACAGGTCTTTTCAAGGAAAATAATTTTATGTTTGTATGAATTTTATAAAAAATAAAATACAAAACTGGCCACAAAATGTGTATGAATGGTATGTAGGTGAAGACTTAAAGGGTTTCTCAGTATATTTCTTAAGGGCACAAAGATATGTATAGGTCTGGTAAAACCATGTAAGATTATTTACAGAATGATTATGTATTTCAAATCTGATGGGATGTTTTAATAGGCTGTAGCCTTTCTATAAGCATAATTTATGCAGGTGTTGGCCATATTAACAGAATATTGTGGTATGATTTACCTTACATAATGCATTTATCCCTTTCCTATCAACGCCCACTTGAAACCACAACAATTCGTTAGAGGAACACTTGATCACAACAATCACAGGAAATCTCTGAGGTTGTTTCTGAGAAGGTTTCCTGTGTGGCCACCAGATAAATAGAAGAGCAGTGTTGCAATGTCAGATGAAATGGAACTGTACCACGTACAAGAATCAGGTTCTTTGGAAATGAAAAATAGAACAATACAGCTACTATGCCCTCAAGACTTTTTAAAAGAAAATCTAATATGATTCTATGCTTAAAAAACAAAAACAAATAAACAAACAAACAAAAGCAAAAATCCAAAACCAACTATTGAGATAAAAGAAGAATAAAACCATAGTGAGAGCAAAAGTGTAGTTTTTTGTTTTGTTTTTTTTTTAAAACAGATGGAGATAAGACCTTCAGTTTTATGGAGACCTCATCTGAATCTTGAGTTACAGAAAGCATGTTTTCACAAAACTCCATCTGAATAGGAAAATATGCCTGCATTCAAACAAAATCAGAGATTATCATCAAATTCCACACATATGAAAATACTTTATTTAATTCAGGCCTTATGACCATTTGAGTAAATGAAAGAAGAATTTGAGTTTTGTTCTAACTTAAATTGTACAGATTAATATTTTCTGTTGTCTTGGTCTCTCAATTCTTTCTGTGATATAACTTTGTAAAATCCAGAGATATGAGAGATTGGAATAAGTGTATTAATTTTGAAGAGAAATTCAACAGAAGTCTTTATTTTGCAATGTGTTAGGTATGTAGATATCATCATTACTTCAGAAATGCGCAAACCTAATTCTGTTCTTAGTGAAGCTGGTGTTAAGTTAATGCTACCACCAGTGAAAAATGTTGCTCATGTGGATATGGGAACCTAATGTGAAAATTACTCAATATTATATAGATAAAATAAATGTACAGGCAAATAGATGTGCACCAATCTAAGACTGTCTCCCAGGAATGGATAAATAAATTATTCAACAGTTACAGACAAGTAATCTTCAAGGTTATCTGTGGAAAGCTACCTTTGTATGATGAAAGTTTCTTTGCTCTCATGGGTTGTCTCAGGTTTGTTGTGTGTAGTGCCAACTTTGCTTTAGTGTTGTCTCACACAGATACATCTTCTTTTACACCTCATTAAGCCATCCTTCTGTAGCAGATTCTAAAAAATACCAAAGAGTATATAAGTACTTTCATTTCCTACAAAGAACTTCAGAAGGTAGAAACCTGAGACAACTTGAGGTGCATTTGGAGGAATAGCTCCTTGGAATAAAGTATGGGAGAAAGAGGAGAATGGATGACTTCCTTGAGTCTAGATGCTATTATTGGAAGATTTATCCCATTCTTGCTTATACTCTTCATCAAAGTCAAGCTGGTGACTAGTGGTGGTTATTGCTGATAGCTATTGATCAGAGCAGCTGACAACAGATTGAACATGATTGCATGACTCCAAGCAAATGAAAATGTCACACCTCTTCTTGCCTTTAGTTTTCCAGACCAAAAGTTGCCTTCACATTCTGTGGTAAGCCTGATGGAATGATAAACACATGTCTGATTTAGCACAAGATAGACATTTTACATTAAACAATTATGTAAACAAAATGTCTGTATGGCTACCAGTTTCACGATAGTTTAGTTTCTTATAACAAGGCAATTAATTTTCTCCATAAATCATTTAAAAAGAGAGAGAGAAATCATTCTTTATTCTGACCAGTAGAAAAATCACTTCGCCACAAACTCTAGTGTTGTCTACTTTGCTGCTTTGCTTTCATACAAAGAAAAAAAAAATTAAAGAAAACAAAGAAAAGCAGTTAATAAAGGTGCGACACAGAATTATTATCTGGGTTGATTTAATTCTTTCCTTCTTGTCAGTCTTGATCTGTCTAGAATTGGGTTTATAGACTTTCAGAGTCTTGACTGCATAAGAAAGCTGAGAGAGACTCCATGAAATCCCATGTTTGCTCTTGCGTCATATATGCTTTTGCTCAAGCCTTCAGAATTTACCAGAAAGATCAAGGCATGATAGAAGTTTTAAGAAGTTACAAAACTGTAATGGATGGCTGTCAGAAAAAAACCTCTGTCTTGCAGACATGGTTAACATGAAAGGTTAAATAGCCTTAATATGAAGTAGTTCACCGTTTCAGATCATCTTTATATCTGCTTGTTGTATTTGAAACCATTACATTTCTTAGGTTTAAGGTTATTTATGAATAAATGTGAAAATTACAAGTAAACTTTGAAAGTAGAAAAGATTATTGTCATCAACGTTCAAATTATGGCTTTCTTTGAAGGAGGCACTTAGCAATCTAAGGCACATACAGGAAGCAAATCAGACAACTCTGGTATCCTAACTATGTAATTTGTGATGCTAGCCAAATGCTGTGTGAAACACCTCTCATTTCTCCCTGGTATTTTTTCATACTTGCCCAAAGTTGTTCTTCCTCCTTTTTTTGTATGCTTAAATTCAGCTATGCTTAATTAATTTCTTAATTATGGAGTAAGGAGGAAAATTCTTTCAGCCACACTAGGCCATTATTCTAGTCCTTTTTTCTCCCTTTGTAATTAAAAAATAAATGCTTTACTTATGTTTGTAGAAGACTTGGATATTCTAGTCCTTGTCATTTGCTCAGTGGGCATCAGAAATGTACTCTGGTTGATGTATTGCCATCAAACAATGTTACTTTTTTCTTAATATTCTTTTTACATGTGTTAGAAAATGAGTTATATGGCATCATCTAAACTGAAAGGAGAAAGTTATCTGTGGAGTCAGAAGGAAGGGGGAGGAGTGACTTTAACAAAGAATCGTCCTTAGACAAACAGCGCACATCTTGGGTGATAGGTAAAACAGAACCTCCTGTGTTACAGGCATTCTCTTGTATCTCTCAATGTTTCCAGGTTCTGGCGCAGAACTTAAAAGAGTATGGACATCAGTATATTTTAGTCTCTAAACTCGAGTGCACAGAACCAAGAGTTGAGATTGCAGCACTAAGGGTCAAAGAAAAATGTAGTTAAATATATATAATTTTAATTATTGTATACATTTAATTATTATTCTTTGCCGTTCAGTGGTCAGCTTTATATTCTGCATTCAATGTGTAAGACAGGCAACTAGAATATGGCATAGTACCTTCTAGATAAGCTTGCAATAGTGCAGTAGTAATACCTCTGGCAGATGTACAAGTGAAGCTCTGTCAACTCAGATAGAAGTGGAACTGAGTGAAATGGAAAAGAACATATGTGTCTTGACAGTACTAAAAATCCTAAAGGTTACTTAGTCACTTTGGCATCAATTCTGATTTTTTTTTTTTTTTTTAATCACGAAGTCTGTGCTTTAGGCGTATTTCTCCCACTGCCTTCAGTATGTCTAGAATCTCCATTGGAGTAAACACCCAGGCATCTCTGACAGCTCAGATCGTAGGCAAGTCATGGAGTAGAGTTATATTTGACCTTGGAACATCTTATCTTATGCTAATAACAAAAGTGATGCAAACATTCACAGAAAAGTTCTCCGGGGGTTTTGTAGTTTTGTTTTATTCCTCTTTCCAAAGAACTTCTAGAGAAACCTTCAAAACCTACTGTAACTTTTCGTATGTGCTTTAAGAATACTGACTTACACAGAAGTATTTGGCAAGACTTAAGGCTCCAGCAGGCACTTAGAATCCTTCAGACTAAGATGCAACTAAACAAGAGCTATATTCTGGACTTTTGTTGGATGAAGTCCCTATATACTAATTAAATTATCTCTTAACGTTCTTGAGTGTGAAGAATGAGGAGTGACTTCAGATTTCTTTACAGGGAAGTGACTCTCTTTTCTTCAGTGTTTTCAGGGTCCACAGAAGAGCTGTAACTCTGCCTCCTCTTGCCTTCGGGGATAGGTGCAGTTAACGTTCCTGAAGTGAGCCTACTTACAAAATCATTTCTTGCTGCAAACATTGTAGGAGTCTAACTGAAGTCTCCCTTGAGAGAGGACACAGATGTCTGCTTTAACTTTATCTTATTCTACACAATCATACTAGTCCCTAGTTACTCAGGGGGGAATATTTGCTTCTGAAAAAAAAAAAGGCTGGTTTAGCCTTCTGTAGTTAGTTCTATCACGGAGTGTTTCAGACTGGATTACAGCACCCTGTAGTTAACACATGGGTTTAGGCTTCTACTTTAAGGGTTAAAGGAAGTGAGAGCATTGCATAATTTTATTTGAGGTTCATTTCCACAGACAGTTACACATTCACAGTGAATAGCAGCATGTGCACAAATCTCACTGTGCATTGATAAAACGCAAGGGAAGAACAAAACAAGAGAAAAGGGCTAGTCATCATGGTTGACCTTGAAAAACAATAATCTCTCCTTCACTTTTTTGATCTTCAGGGATCCCACCAGTTCCATACCACCCCCCAAAAAAAAACACCACCAAAACACCACACAAAACCATCCCCAAACCTCTTCCGAAGCCCAGAACTGTCCTCCTACTGTTTACCTTCCTTCCTTTACCAGTCTCTTAAATTCTACCTTCACAGTTATGGCAGCTAAAGCTGACTTGCACTACCAATTTCTAGCCAGGTGTGGTGTTTTGTTTGCTTTTTTCCCCACAAATAGCAGATGCAGCAGAACACCTCTCCTATTGGTCTATTCGGCTAGGCTATATAAAAAATGATGCCCAGTTCAACTCAAATTCCTGGATTACCCATGCCACAACTGCCTTATCTTCCCTGCTTGTTTCTCCTGAAATGTCCGTGTCTATCTAACACAACACATCCACAGCACTGTTGAATGTGCTATAGTATTGCATCTCTGTAATACCAAAGATATCACAACTCTGTTATTGCTCATGGACTTCCACTCTTTTACTTTTCCTATCTACATGCCTTTGTGTACAGACACTTCAAATTGCTTCCTTTCTCTGGTATATAGCTTGAGCCAAAATATGATTTATGATTAGCCAAAGTTTAATTTAGATTTACAGTTTTAATGGTTAAATAGACGCCTCTCTTCCCATAAAACTACCTTTCCTGAGGACTGTCAAAACAAAAATTAAAAGTTTATAAATGTATCACCACTGCTCTAACTCACATGATGCATGCCTGCGTTTTGTGTAGTAAGCACTGTGTCTCTAAAGGTGTATATGAAGAAGTTAAAGTTACTCCCAAATACGGACAATATGCATAATTAGTATAATTGCAGAATATTCAAATAGCCATCTGGTGTCACCTTAGGACACCAACTGATTAAAATTTTGATCAGGATTCCCAGTGACAGTTCTGTTCCAGTTCTGAAAGCAGCAAGCAGCTTAGAGGCAAATAAAGTTGCACGGACTTAGTACTGTTAGAAATACTCAGCATATTTAATGGGACAGTTTCTGGATACATGAAAATAGCCTAGAGGCTTTAAAGGTAAAAAATTTCTCAGACTATGACAGCTTCCAAGAGGGTGGAAGGTTCCCACTGTATCCTGATGCTATAAGTGAAGGAGCAGACACTGAGATCAGAAGCTGGATCCTCAGTATTTCCATTAAAAATAGGCAGGTATGTACAAGGATGAAGACTGAAATACAATTTAACTGTTGGTGTTGCTTCCTTAAAAGAAGCTATGCCTATAGTAACTTACTATTCTTGTATTTGGTTTACCACTCTTTACTAGAATAACATGTTTTATAATGAGTTAATATTAAACAATCAGGTTAGTATGGACATCTTATGAGTAAGAGATTGACTTTTGAATCTTTTCTTTCCTTATTTTTCATGCCTTTTGCTATGGTGAATTGTACTCTGAATACTACCTGTAAGTGCGCAATAGGTAAGCATGCATTTCTTAACTACATAGTGTCTCATTTCTCCTTTAAAATGGACAATTTTTGATTCAGACTGCCTCTCTATGCTCCTTTATGGCACAGAATCCTAGATGATTAAAAGTTGAAGAACTAAGTAGATAAAATAGCACCAGTCTGTGGTAGGTAAGAAAATCAGTATTTGCCGGTATGATGATCTACTTGGCAGTATAAAAGGTGACGGAGTGGGGGGGGGGGAGCATGTGATAATTTCCTGGAAACTCACTTTCAGTTATTCAACTCTGCCAAAACACCTGAAAAACAGAGGTATCTGTAGAACAGAGGAGATTGGAGACAAACTTGGGTAACAGTCACAAATGATATGTCAAAATTCCTTTTATAGGAATTCTTTTTGAAGTAAGTGGGAAAAAAACACTGTAAAGAAATTTTTTTTCAAATCAAGTTATGAGAAAAAGACCTTTACGGTCTTTGAGCATCAAACTGTCCAAATCATAGCTGAGTTATCCTTATGCTCTGCACGGGATGCAACAATAGCTTTACCCAACAGACCAGAAAGCTAGAGCTCAGGCCCAGTTTCAATCAATGGTTAATGAAGTAATTGGCTCTTCTGGGATTTTCAGGATATTAGTGGGAAGGAGGGGAAGGTGAAGGGGGAAAGAAAACTCAGGTCTTTAAAATATCTTTCTTTGTTGTCTTCTCTGGTTACTTTCTTAAAGATACATATTTCATTGTTATTTTATTTTTTCTTAGATTTGAGGATATTTGTAGTGTCATCAAAGAATGAGGGAAAACTCAACTTTTAAGAACCCAGTTTGGGGTGCTCACCACAATGAAAATCTCTTGTTTGATCCACCTCAAACATCTGGCCAGTTTAGGGTCTTTTCCCTAAATACGTTAACGATTTAACTGATAATGCTTGAGAGGTTTTCTGCACCATAAAGGATGAAATAGATTTCAGTCAAAGACTTGTTTCCAGAATACATAACATGTTCAGATGGAGTACAGCCATTGGGATCTGAACTTTTTATGCCAGCTTCAAGGACAGTTGTATTTTAATGGTTTTTGTTAACAGCTGGGGGAAAAAAAGGAATTTAGACATTTAGTTGTTGTCCTACAAGCAAAACTCTTCTGAAGTTTCTGAAACACAGCACTGCTTGTAACTGTCAGATTAAAGAGATTGTGTGCACTCATAAGATGTTTAAGCATGTGCAGATCAGGGTTTTATTTCAACTGAAGAAAAATATGGTAATACTGTGCAAGATTAAGAACACATCTGTATAAATAAGAGGAAAATTGTGCTGTTTGATATACAGCTGCATTAGGTGAAATAGGTGCTGCATTAGCTGCCTGGTAATACGTTACAAATTAATTTCAGGTGCTTCCTGGTTTCACTTTGAGCAGAAACTTCAGTGCTTAGTGATTGGAAGCTACTTTTACTATCTGCAACATACTGCATGGTAACTATTTATGCTTATCATTATGTGGAATAGTGTTGATATAAAAACACAGTTCTCGATAAGATGGTCATCAGTGAAAATTACTGATACAGACATAAAAAAAATCCTAAAAACCTTTATTTCATATATATTTTATTTTATATAAATACCAAATCCAGAGATGCAAATATCTTCAAAGAGTTTCAGTTGAAGTTATAACAAGAGCTAAAACTTCTGATTCTGGCTAATCAATTATAACGGCATACAAACCTTCAAGACTCTGGTGTAAAATATGACTTACGACCAAATCCCTCATTCCTCCTCTCTTTTTTTTCTGTACAACTTTTTTATTTTTTTTTTTTTTTGCTATACTATATGTTATAGACACTACATGAAAACACAATACACATTATTATCAGAAGATTAAAGAAAATGGCTCAATTTTACTGACTAAGGAAATTAATGGGAATTGAAATGTGCACATTGGATATTGTCATTTTAAAATACGTAAGAATGGAAAAAATATTTGACTCATTAGTGATCTGAAAAAGGATATCAAACAATGACTTTCACAACTGTAAAAAGAGAGCTGAGTCTTTAAATAAAATATTAAATTTCATAGATTAAATACTCAAGGATTCAAGAGTCCTGATCTACAGCTACTTGCTTTGGTGTGGAATAGCATGTAACTTTATACTTGTGTACTGAGTAAAAAATTGGACTCTGTTTCTTAAACTTGCTAAAAAAAAAAGATATATCCCTGGTGGTTTTGGGCATGGGTTTTTCTGGGTCGGTTTGTTTGTTTGTTCATTGTTTTGGTTTTTTTTTCCTGTGTTATACACATTCATATTTTAATAACATGTTCATTGGCAAAGTTTTATGTTTGGGAAAGTGTTTGGTTTACAAGTTTTTCAGAGGACAGTAAATATTGACTTAGAGTTTAATGCTAGAAAGAATTATTTAAATACTGCTGCAAAAATATGCTGCTTAGGGAATTATTCTGATAGATACTCGAGCCAGAACTGGAATGAGAATGTGAGTTTTTAAGATCCGCATTTTTGGAACTAAAGATGTGGTGTATCTGTTCATTACTAAAAGGACTATTTTTACTGGACATGCACTATGTAAAGTGTTCTTAAAGTATTCAACAAGAAAAGTATAGGAAGCCTTTAGGCTAGACATTTCCTAGGNGCACGCACCCTGTGTCCCCTGCTCCTTTTGTCCAATACAGCCCGAAGACTAATGGGCCTTTGGACACGAGACAGCCAATCAAATGGCAGTTAGCCAAGATTTGGCCATATTGGGTGAAGCCACAGGCTTGCTTTACCCTTTTTTGGGCAGATCATGGGCCTTGCACAAGGCAACCCTGTGCACCTTGTTTACCACAGTTGCTGGGCAGACCCCAGACTTAGTGGCGCCAGGTTCTTTGTCCCTTTTCCCGCGGTTGCTCTCCCCAAAACAGGAGGGAGAGCAGAAAAACATGCCTGGGCAAGCCAGGACATGTACAAGCCTAATTTGGCCTGTTTAAGCCTACCACGACAGCTTTTCCATGAGATCATCACAGCAAGAAATGTACTAGTCATAAAGCAAACATTGTACCATTCATATATCTATACCTGAATGGAGTATATGTACTTCAGCTACTGAAAAATAAAGAGCAAACTTTAAAACCTCGTGAGTCCACAGGAAAAAGTGGACAGCTATGTCATCCTTGTCTCATATTCACACTGTGGCTCTTTGATGCTAGGCATTTTTCCCAGTAAAAGGCCTTTCTTTGACAATTTTAGTTAACTGTGTTATTTTTCAGGTAGTCTCCTTAGGCTCTCTCTAGATTCAGAAATAGTAAGGTTCTCAGATGATCCATAGGATCACAGCTTATACTTTCTGAACTACTTCATAAAGGCTACTGGGTGAAGTGTTAGCAAAAATAAGCCTTTAATTTGCATGGTGAGAATATCTAAGAGTCACTCATGTAGAAGATTTTGGGCTTAAATGCAGAGGAGTGAGAAGGCAGGGGGGGAAAGAAATGGAAAAGAAGGCAGTGATAATGTAATGGACAGATTGTTCCTGTAACTTTCAAATAGAAGTCACTTTTTAAAAAAATTATTGTGGTGTTTGTGAACTTTCAGAACTGATTTATTGCAGAAAAATTACATTAATAAATTTATATTCCTTTCCCCCCCCCCGCCCCCC
>WBNM01023367.1:79802-100054 GCA_013399055.1 Ramphastos sulfuratus | reverse complement strand
CCCCCCCCCCCAGAAAAATCTTTGAATTTGAAAAAGCAAAAGGAGAATAAATTGTGCTGATTTCTGCTAAATTTTGTCTAAAGTATTATTTTTATTTGGACATATTTAAAAGGTTCAGAAAAATGTGTTTTCAGCACTTACTTGAAACACCAGTGTCTGTAAGAGTTGATGTAGCGTAAGACTTCTTAGGATGTTAGCTGGTCTTCCTGAGTACTGTAGCTTCCGGTAAAAGAAGAGAATTGCTTTCCTCAGCAACTTTCCTCATCCACATAGTTTCTACAAGAGAAACCCACTGTGTGTTTCAGATAAAACTTTCTTCACATTGCAGTGAGTTCTTATGGAGAAAGTAATGTTTGATGCTGAGGAAATTAAAATCAAAACATCTCCTATCTGTTCAAACAGTGAGTGAAATATTTGAACATTGCCACTTCTTTAAATGTATTAAGTTAAAATTAAATATCTTAACCAGAGTTTTTCCTCTTACCCCCCCCCCCAAAAAAAGAAACTAAACCAGCAAAAACTCCAACACCAAACCGAAACAATAAAGCAAAACCAAAACAGCAACAAGAACAACAAAACCCATGCCAGCAAACAAACAAAAAGCCCCAATCTCATGAACAGAACTCCACCCACTCAAAATCTTATCTAGATCAATCCAAATCAGAATTTTTAAAAGAAGCTATTTATTTTTAAAAACAGAAGTTACCATTTTTTCACAAAATCTTGTTATTTAAAAATCCTCCTAATTTAAAACCAAGATACCTTGGGTTGTATGCCATTGGCCTGAATGTTGCTATAATTTCTCAGATTCTATTGTTTAAAGAACAATACAAATGCATGTAGGAAGTAAAAACAAAGATCCTTCCCAATTCTTACATCAGTTCCTTGAAATATACTATTCTATATTCTGTACAGCTGTCTTGCACAATAAGATTGTTTTTTAATATTCAGAGCTTTTAATCTGTGGGTCAAGATAACCACACAAATCTTTTCATACCCAATTTCAATGAGGCCACATCTGCAGTGCTTTTTCTTATTCTGTGGGGTGGTTTTGGTTTTTTTCTTATCTTCCCTCTTTTGGCTATGCTGACTTTTAAAACTCATTTTATTGCTGTATGCTATGCATTCCATATCCTTTGGGCACGCTTTAATCTCATTATACACGTTTCAGCATCTCTCTGCTGTTTCCTTGCTGCTGTTTTATTATGCTTGATTGCACTCAACCTGCTGAATTTTTCCCCCTAAACTCTAATATTCTGAAATTCAGTATCTTAATTTCTCCTCTTTGGCCTTATTCTAGATGTAGTTTTACGCTTAACTAGATTAAAATTACAGTGTAAAGTACATTTGGTTACTTTACTTGTTCTAAAAATTTTATCTCAAATAATGTCCAGAACTAAGAAATTCAGTATAATAAGAAAACAAAACTACAGGAAACTGTCACATGACAAATTCATTAACTATTCAAACAGGTGAGGGAATCTAAATTAGAAACTCCTTGTAGTAGCTTTATATGTTCAAAAGACTAGAAAATAAAACACCAGACCAGAATAGTGGTGTAATAATAACACAAAAGATACCAAACATGGATAAATAATAATAAATAAGTAGGTGAACAAGAACAAAGAAAGAAGCCAGCTGATGCAGCTAGTGATACTCAAAGCGAGATTCCTTCTTCCTCATCACCTATGTTGTCATATCTTACAGAATTATCTGACTGAGGCATAGAGAAATGGGAATTGAAAATTGTAAAGGTGTTTTCAACTGAAATTAAATTTTTCTTCTATGCATTTGTAAGAGGTGGAAAAGGTAGCTTCTTCATATGCCACATAAATATTAGTCAGGTGTGACATTAAACTTGAGGACCATTGTTCAGTCTGCACTTTACAGTGGACTGTATCTGGTGTATTTAATTCCTTTCACTCTCAGTAACATTACAGCTAATAAAATTTATATAAGCTGTGTTGTGTCCTTGCATGTGGTGGTTTTTTTTTTTTCATATTTTTCTAAAAAAGCCACTTTTTTTACTACAGGAAAAATAAGATCTAGAGTTTGATTGTCACCGAACCCAACAGAAATGGAACATTTATGATTATTACAATTTGCAGTGTTGATCTGCAGGAGGGTAGGGAGGCTCTGCAGAGGAACTTGGACAGATTGGATTGATGGGCCAATGTCGATGGCATGAGCCAAATGTCAGGTCCTGTACTTGGACCACAACAACCTCAACCAATGCTACAGGCTTAGGGAAGCGTGGCTGGAAAGCTGTCTGGCAGGAAGGGACCTGGGGGTTGTAATAGACAAGAGCAAGCAGTGTGCCCAGGTGGCAAAGAAAGCCTGTGGCATCCTGGTTTGTTTTGGGCACCTCATTGTAACAGGAACATGGAGGTGCTGGAGTGAGTGCAGAGGAGGGCAACGAAGCTAGTGAAGGACCTGCAACATAAATTTTATGAAGAGTAACTGAGGGAGTTGGGGCTGTTTAGTTTGAAGAAGAGGAGGCTGAGGGGAGTCCTCATTTCTGTCTACAGCTACCCGAAAGGATGTTATGAAGAGGCTGCTACTGGTCTCTTCTCACAGGCAAACAGTGATGGAACAAGAGGGAATGGCCTCAAGCTGCGACTGAGTAGGTTTAGACTGAATATTAGGAAACATTTTTTCACAGAGTGGTCAGGCGTTGGAATGAGCTGCCGAGGGAGGTGGTTGAGTCATCAACCCTGGATGTGTTTAAGAGTTGTTTGGATGTGGTGCTTGAGGATATGGTTTACAGGTGAATGTTGTAAAGTAGGGATAATGGTTGGACTTGGTGATCCTGGGGGTCTTTTCTGACTGGAATATTTCTGTGATTTCCAGAAGGGAATTTCCCCCCCCGCCCCCGCCAAATATCAGAGAAATTATGGAATTATGATTTATTTCAATTGACTATGCTCCTTTTTTTCTCTGCTAGCATGGGAAATAAATAACACCTATATCTACAGTTTTGTAAAAATCAATTTGACTCTTTTTAGACTGTCGCTTAATGTTAAAATTATTTGCCATGGATATGTTTCTGTGTACATTTTCAGCTTGCTTTTGTTTTTAAGCACCTGGGTATGTTTACCATTAAAAAAAAAAAAGAAAAGAAAGACAAAAATGAGACCGTGATTTCGGTTACTTTTAGCACTGTGATGCTCTTTTCCTTAAATGTATGGGACAGGTCAGATTGCTCTCAGCTTAATTTTGAGTGATTTAGGAGATGTAGTGATTTCTTAGACACAGTGGTCTAGCATACCGTGAATTGTATAGGATGTCCTGCTGAGAAAGTCCATTGAAGTTTGAGGGAAATGTTGTTGATTAATTGTAATGAATTTAAAAGCACCAAATTAAGTGCCTTAATGTAAGTGGATTTTGTTCAGCTGCAATGGGGCCATCATGGGAAACAGAAAAATAACTTAGAAATTGTGACCTTTCTAAAAGCAGCCTAACACAGATCAATATTTAGACCTACTCTTAACTGTCAGACAACCATCTGAAGGAGTATCTAATTTTAAAGTATGTACTTGCTGCTGTTTGTGTTTTGGTTGTGTTTTTTTTTTTTCTTCTGCTGTTGCATGTCTTTTTCAAGCTACTGATTTTAAAGCTGATGAATTTAAAGACATTTAGGAACTTATGCATGAAATTAATATCAGGGAAGTAAAGAAATATCAGCATAGAAATGGAATTGGTGTTAGGATCAAAGATTAAACTGGAGTACTATGCTCATATATCAAATTGAACTGTAATATCAACTTCTTCGTATTTTCTTATCCTCTCTAAGAATCAGAACATTCTTAAATTAATAATATGACAGAAATGTTGGTAGTCTAAAAACTTACTGATTATTCATGGATCATTGCTTCTGTCAAGCTCTTGGCAATGTAAATTTACCAGGAAAACCTGTGAAATGGGCATTTTTTTTTCACTTTTGCTAACATTTATTCAATGAGAAAATTCCTGTAAAACTGCTGTTCAGTAAAGAAATTAGAGGTAGTTGAAATATTGTTTTAGAACAATAATGATACTTAATTCCTGGAGTACTTGCTGTACTGCCAAAAAGAAGTTAGAGCGAATTACACTTCCATGCGTGTACAAACAATTTAAAAATAGACTAAGGGATTTTATTAGTAGAAATTTGTAACAATAAATCAAAACTTATTTGATATTCTCTTAGGTTTTTTGGTTGTGTTTTGGTTTTAATTTTTTTATTGCTATTGTACATTTGATCCAACTAAGTACAGGAATATTGTAGACCAGTACCGATAGTAACATCTGAAATGGCTGTGATTGTTTTAGAAACTAACTTTTTGCATTAGGGTTAGGTTTTGCAAATATATACATATACTGCTTCTGAAAAGTAGTACATGTTAGATTTCCAATAAAGGTGGTTAGGGTAAAAGTTACACTTGCAAAAGGGAAATTTACAATATCTTCATTTTGGATAAATTTCAGTGAAATCATCTATGTGAAAATTGAACAGTTGTTTTTGAGCACTTTCTAGTTTTCTTTGTTTTTAATTTATTTTCAAATCAGTAACTGTATTATCATCATCTCTCTCAAAAGTCATATTGAAATTAATAGCTACTCAAAACACAGCTCAAATTAATCTGTGATGTAACTCTCCTGACCCAGAAGTATTGCCTTTGCCTACTGTATGATTGGAAGGAAGGTTAGTCTGATGTGGTGTATGTATTGCTGCACAGGCACACATACTTCATAAAACACAAACTGACATAGCTGTATAATATTAGGGGAAAAAGCCTACATGTATCATGACTGTATGAAAAATATGTGGTATTATATCATGTCTCAGTTACAGTTTCTTTCTTGTGGGTACTTTCTCTCCCCATAGTCTATTAAAGTATTAAACTATTTGCAACTACTTTCAGTATCATTTTCAAGGTGATTTCCAGATTTGGCATAATACTTATACAATTTTCATTTTAAAAAGCTTAACAAAATTTAAAAAACCAAACACGAAAACATGAAATTTTAATTAGTTGAAATTAGAAATGGTAGCAAGACATTCAGCACTAAACAAGCCATTCGTAAAAACATACATTCTGCTTTCTCTGAAGCTTTAATAGGCTTCATTGGTATTATAAGAAACAGGAATTCAGAGAAAAGGATTGATATTTTCTCAAGAAAAATAAGTAGAAAAAAATAAAGAGGTTTATAAAGAGAATAGTTGTAGTGAAAAGTATAATTTTGTGTGACAAAATAATAGCAACCTGACACTCTAAAGATTCCACAGCAGCATAAATGCTAATCAGTATAGATTGCTATTCAAACACTGTGAGAGCTGGGGGGAGAGATTGGTACCTCATAGGCAGTTCTAAAAATGTGTTTCTAGCGTGAAAGAAAAACAGGTCCTTCAAGTTGAAAACAATGTCACATGTTGAACATCAGATAAAAATCCAATTGTATTATACAGAAGCCCAAATAAAGATAACTTCCAAAAAATCAGAATTTGATCTAAGCCTTCCAGAATAATTAATTTAAAATCTCTCACAGAGAGAGTGATTTGCCATTGGAATAAGCTGCCCAGGGAGGTGGTGGAGTCGCCGTCCATGGAGGTGTTCAAGAATAGACTGGATCAGGCACTTAGTACAGTGGTCTAGTTAATTGGATAGGGCTGGGTGATAGGTTGGACTGGATGATCTTGGAGGTCTCTTCCAACCTGGTTGATTCTATGATTCTATTCTGTACATTATTTTTTTCATTACAGTCTTATGCGTACCAGTGCTGTGGCTAAAGGAAGGTGAGTCTACCCATGGGAATAGACTAAGTACTGTCATGAATCCAAATTAAAAACCTTCCAGTAAATTGTTCCTTTACTTGCTACAGTAATTAGTGCACAAAAGGATGGGGAGGACACATATAAAATGGTATCCTTCTATACCATTTAGCAGCCAATACTTCTTTTTTAGTTCTTTCTTCTTCAGGCTTTTCTTCTTCCACCAGATGGGAGTTTATTCTTAGAGTCTCATTTCATCATACTGAAGAATCACATTGTTAAAGTAGGATAACATTTTCAGTCCACTGTATAATTTTTGCCTCATGCTTGTATTTGCTACATGACCCCTGGCTGGTATTTCAAGGATTTTTAATTTTGCTTTTTCACCTTGAGGATACCAATTCAACATTTAGTTCCCATTGTTAGTCTCAATAAGCCCAACAGTGCAAAACATTTTGCAATAATGTTGGATGCCTATTGAATCAATGTGGTAGGCTACTTTCTTACAGGCTGTTATGAACAGTAGCTGGAGGTCTCTTCCAACCTGGGTGTGAGAGATATTTGAAAACAGTTGTCTGTTTCCAAAAATAACAGTAAACTTTCTGACAGCTAGCATACTGTTTCAGATAAGAGCACTCCTCAGAAATCATTTTCTAATAGGATTTTATAAGTAAATTGCCTCTAACGAATATTTTGGCCTTACTGTTCACTCACGTATGTCTGATAAACCGGCAAAGGAGATGGTCGGAATTTGGTAGTATTCTATGCTTGCTCTGGTTCAGACAATCCTCATATATTCCATAGATTTGAATAATTTCAGTGGAAAGGACTGCAGATTAATGGGTAGAGTAGCAAAGGACTACCCCCAGGAAGGGGGAAGCTGTGCCAGTCAGTAAGCAGAAAGTAAGAATTCAACTACTCTATCTGTTCTGACCCCTGAGCTACAGAGCAAGAGTGAGTAGGATTGGCAGCTTCTCCCTTATGTTTTGAAAGAAATGGAAGTTTTTGAAAACTTGATTAACTTAAACAAGATAGATCGATCTCTGACTTCAGTGACTTTTAGCTTAGACTATTCCCTTTAAGGTGTAAATAGTCATGATTATTCCATGTGCTCAGAGCTCCTAGAAAATGGAAGGTGCTATTGATTTTATGAAAATAAATAGTAACATGGATTTCTGTGAAGTTACCTGGCTTCATTTGTGTGTTCTTACTTTGTATAACCAAGTGATAGCAATCGTATAAAACTGATGTATACTAACTTTGTGCCTGAGAATGTGGGTTGAAATAATTAATTTCCTTTAAAACAATATCATAAAATGCTCTCTATCTTTCTTGCTATTTTGAACAATTTCAAAACCAATATATCGTGGAACAGAAGTGATGGGTTTTCTGCTGATTGTGCTGAGATATAGAAAGTAATAAAACTAGGGAAGAATCATGTCATTTATAAACCTGAGAAGGGAAATGTTAAAAATTCTTCAATATCTGAGCCATGAGAACATGAAAATTACTTTACTGTGAGTATTTTTTTTTTTTAAATGCAGGTACTTTAAAGCTGCCATAATCACTGCATCATGCTGACTTCTTTTTTTTTTGTTGACTAATTTTATGTGATTTACAATTCTACTACTGATGTTTCTGTTCTAAGTCACAGGGTACAGAGAGGACTAATTACACTTCTACCAACATTTCATTCCAGAATCTAAAAATCCTTATAAAAAATGCCTGCCTAATGTCAAACGATATAATTAATATCTTTAGCTGGAAGGGAACCTGAGTGCAACTCCTTGCTCCTCACAGGGCTACTTAAAAAAAGCATATGAAGAAGAATGTTGTCCCGGTGCTTCTTAAACTCTCACGGGCTGGTTGCTGGGACCACTTTCCTGGTAATCCTGTTCCAATGAACAGCTACACTCTTAGAGAACTTTTTCTAATGTCTGACTTCAACTTCCTCTGACACAACTTCATTTAATTTGTATTAAATTTTTCCTAATTTTAACATCATTACTTCCTGTTTCCTATGCCATTTTTCAAGAACTTCTGTTTCTCTGCTGTTCTGTGGTTTGTTGGTGTTCTGTTTGGTTTGGTTTTTCCCTCCTGTGAAGCTGTATAAGTATTACAACTAAATCCATCTTTCAAAAGTCTTCCTGAGAGGTAATTTCCTCACAAAACATTTTGTTTAGCTGGAAACTCAACTCTTTTCATCTCCTTTTATTGACTACAGTTTTGTATTATTTGCTAGTATTCACTCCAGCAGTACAGCAGACAGTGACAATATCATATCCATATTCCAGCTGACTAGTTAGCCATTTTCTCAGGTTGATCTATTCATTGCTTAAATTGGACCCTCTCATAGTTGTGCTCTGCTAAAGCTCTGTTTGGAAGAAAGTGTGAAGTTTTATTTCCCTAGGCAGAATTTAGAAGAAAATTGCAATTCCATCATTAACTCCACATTTAGCATTTTCATCCCCATATATGTTGTTATTTCTATGCATCAATTATTTCATTCTCAGGATCTTAGTTTTGCAACAGACACCATAGTTCTGCACAGTGTGCTGGAGGATAGATGGCCGTTATCACCATAGTGCCTTCTGCCCTTCCATTTTGTTGTTCATTACGGTAATATGCAGTGTAGAAATAGCACTGCTCCTGAGCTGCTTGTCTCACAGCACTCTTGGGAATGGAAAGAGAGGCTATGCTAAACCCAAACTGGTAATATATTTACAGTCCCCATTTGCATTGGAAGTCCATCTTTGCATCATATCTAAGATAAGAAATTTTAATCTCCCTCGACTTCTAGCTTTTCAATTCTAGAACGGAAGCATATTGCACAATAGAGTGAATCATTGATGTATCTAAGTCAAAATATACCAACCTTGGGATTAAAATTAAAAATTCTTTAAATATAATGTGGAAGTATTTTAGTTATTAAAAAGAAAACTAAAAAATTCATAGTTTATTGTCTTTTGCAGAGTAAACTTTAAGAAGTAATCATTTTTCACAACTTGAGGCGACAGCTTAGGTAAATTTTGACTATGTTCTTAGAAGATAGTTAGCTTTTCTTAAAAGAACATTAATAAAAACAATCAACTGTTCACAATGTAACTATGGATAATGCCTGTCTCATGTCAACCCTTAAAATAAGAGTCTGCAAATTTGAGAGAAAAATATGCTACGTCATGGAACTGTTTTTTGCATATTGCATCTGACTGCAAGCATGTTGCTATAGAGATACTGATAAAAACTGGATTTTGGCACTCACTGTTGCTTAGCAAAATAACTTTGAAGTGTTTGGAGGTAATTTACAGGAAAACAATACAATTAAAAAAATCTTCCACACAATAATGATATTTTGCTTCAATGCAGTAATGTAGAGCCTCTTCCTAGCTAGCAATACTATTGCATTATCAGATCTGAGGACACCCCATTGCAACTTGAATTGGGGCTTGGGCACCCAAGGTGGTGTTACTGGAAGCCAGATAGAAGCACAACATTGTTTAAGGTGAAAAATACCTCCTAAACACAGCAAAATTATCTCTGGAAGTTCAAGGTCTGCTGACCTTACTTATCCAAGAACTGAAAACTCTATCATTTCATGATCACTATGCCAAAGACTGCCTCCAAGTCCTTCTCTGTTTACAGACACTTCTAACTAACTGGAACTGTTTCTTATTTTTCTTACCCTCTGGGACTCCCTCATGCTCTGGTTTAAATCACGTGTAGCTTTATTGAGTTAGATTTCCATTATGCCAGTTTAATATCAAAGAGACTTTATCTCTAGAGCAGAATGTGTACAACATAGTTGGCAAATGTTTCCTTCCCTGATCTGTGAATTCTACTTATTATATTAGCCTTTTCCTAGAGAATTTCAGATGCATGTTGATGTCAAATTACTTTCCAAAATTATGTTTTGGAGTAGCTTGAGGAAGAAAATGTACAAATAACAAGCAAATCACTAATGCACAATTTTATTTTCAGATAAACAGTGGGAAATTGGTGACTTGCCCTCCCTGGGAGATCAGAAGGAATCATAAGTTAGGGAATGGGAAATGCAGAGTGCTTTTTTGCTTCAAGTTAATTTGGAATTTCTGGGCTCTTGAGCCAGCACTGTAAGCAGGCACAGTGGTCCTTATATTTGCTCCTTAATGGGAGTATTTGATAACACGCTCTCTGAGAGTTGAAACACTGTATTGGAAGGATCTTATCCAAACATCTCATCTTAGAGTTTCTGAAAGTTAAGATATTGGAAACACTGATAAAGGCTGATGAGGTTAATGTATCATGAGAGCCTAGGAGAGATCTGAGTTACCACAAGATTAAAGACTCCAGACAGTTTGTGATAAATTAACATTCACAGAGAAGATTTCAATTTCACCTCAGTGACACATTAGGAGTAAAGAAATGCTCCAAAGGAATTTTTCCCTGTGAACTTTTGTATGATCAATCTACACCTATACGTAATACCCTTTAAGATGTACCAATTGACAACCACATTGAAAATTCTTACTAATTTACATCACTGACCTTCATTTATAAAGAGCATAAAGATCTAGAATAATGGCCATATCTCTAGTATTCATGAACTATCCATGTACCACCAAGATCTGGTGGTTCCTGCCACCACGGTTAAAAGGAACTGTGTTTCTGTCTGTTGTATATGTTAATGTAAATCAAATTTAGTAGTTCTTCAGCAGTCTTTTTTGCTGTTTCTGTCTCCTAATGTGTATCTCAAAGGATACACTTTTTTTTCCCTTTTCATAAGAGCCTGAGATGTCTCCATTTCTCACTGTAATAGGAATGATAAGCAACCAGGTGTTTGTCCTGTTCTTAAAACACTGGCAAATTACCTTTGCAGTGAAGCAACCTCAGCTTGTAATGATGGCAGCCCTTAAGTGGGATCATCATGTGCATTTGACTGTTGAATACTTGATGATATGTATAATATATTTGTTTGTAAGTTGTTCTCATGTAAATTAGCTTGAGATAAAAATTGTACTTATCACTTAACCACAGGGGCCAGATTCTATCATTTTTACTAAATCATCTTGCATAGTTATTATAATGATGAATAATTGAGATGAGCAGTACAGGCTTTTGGGGATTTGGTCTTTAACAATGTCTGGAAACAAATGTGTTCCATAAATATTTTATGGAAAAATCTGAATGCTATCATGGCCCTCAAAATAGCATCTAAGGGGGAAAAAAAAAATTAAAAAATCCATGATCCAGATAGCTCTTCTATACATTTTCTGCTTTTCAGACTGCCCTCCATATTTTCCCTGTGAAACCGCTGTCTCATCTAGAATATTTATTTGCAAATGTTCTAATAGCTGTCTTATTCTATGTTTGAAGGAAGCAGCCATCTTCTGTACTATTTCTTCATAAGGAAGTGAAAATCAATGCAGAATGTGTAATTAATTTATGAACTATGTCTGCAGCACAGAACATTTGTCTTACATGAAATTTTACCTTAATGCTGCCCAAGCATTTAAGATATAGATCACTTGTGGTGTGATTGGACTGAGTTTTCCAGAGCAGCGAACCTTTTTTCATCAGTTACAATATTCCTTGCCCTTTTACAAAGAATACACATGTTCAAGATAAGGATATTGAAAGAATATTTATTCGGACTGCAAAGAACAGAGGCTGTGAATTACAGCAAAGGGAGACAATTTATCTACAAAATCTCCAATGAGGCAGCTGTTGTTTAAATAGGTCACCTAAAGCCAGAATGCACTCCATGTAGCCAGGCGATAGTGCTTCACAGAGTGTTTATCTTGGATATTCGACTTATTTATGCAAGCTCAGAGACAGCCCTGGTAGAACTGAGAACATCATTTGGCCTGTAAATCTTTTTCAGTTGCTTAGAGGGAGAGATGTGTTCCCCTGCACATTAAAAAAAAAAAAAAAAAAAAAAAAAGGAAAGAAAAAAAAACACACCAAAAAAATACAGAATTCTGAGACTTTCAGTAAATGGCAAAAAAAAAAATATTCTAAGCAGATTTTTCTGTCAATAATGTTTTATTTTTCCTTATTTCCTTTGGTATATGGTAGAACTTGCACACAGAACCTTCTAGTTTGAAAATTATTGTGTTCTCCTGCCTACCTCCAACAGCACATGAATTCAACTTTACAACAGTTGCCCTTTCCTTTGCCATCATAGTGAGGTTTTATCAAAGGAAATATTTGGATTATTTTGATATTTGTTCAGGAGGGCATTTTATTCACCTTTGGAAAGAATATAAATTATTAAAGCCACACCTGAAACTCTACAAGTGAATGCAACTTCTAATCCTTGTTTGAAAATATAAATTATTCATTGTAGGATTTAATTTTAAAGTTAGCTGTGTGGCTGCTATGATTATTTACATTGTGTTCTGCTGAAATTGAAAGCACGAATGAATTCCACTAAGTTTTCTTAGAGACCTTCTGACTCAGAATATCTGAAGCTTGTCTTTCTATTTCTTCAAATATATAATGCCTTTGTTTTTGCTTCCTGTATTAAAATATAGATTAAAAATAAGTTGCTAAGTGCCTTCAGCAGGAGCATTTCACTAAATGATGCCATTCATTCACACTGGACACAGTTGGCTCTTGGATGATAAACACCCAAGGAAAAATGATGTTTGAAGTGGTAGTACTACTATTTCCGTATAATGTTTCATCTTGAGCAAGAAATGAACTGATATGCTTAGACACTGATAATTTAGAGATACTGAATAGCCTATATAATTTTGTGAAAGGTAAGTGATAGCATTTGTAGGCTACCTGAATTTTGTTTGGATAATTTTTCCAGTGTAAATGCACTGTTCCACCATCTCTATTCTGCTCAAATGTCATAGAAACATTGTTATAGGTCAATGCTAAATTTGATGAAATGGCTGAGCAGTGTATCTTCTCTTCTATGCTAGTGATGAATGCTCTTGTATTTAACAGAACAAACTGTACCTCGTGCCTCCTCCCCAACATGCAGAGGTGAACAGGATCTGTGTCACACTTAAAACAATTTCCTAGTTGCTGTTATATCAAAGGAGAGAGGATTTAGGGAACTATCTGATCAAACTCTGCTCCTTTGTGCTTCCTGGAAGAGGGGGAAAAAAAAAAAAAAAAAAAAAAAAGAGGGAGAGAGAGAGAGAAAAAAACCCCAAACCCACACAACACAAAACAAGCTGAAAAAGTATGAATGCACAACAAACAAAACCAAGAATATACCCTTATGTTAACCTCATAGCAAGTAAATGAAAAGAGTAAACAAATTATGGAGGATATGCTATACAGAATCGGGAGGTTGTTTCTCTGATTCTATTAAAATTGTCATAAATTATTTTTATTGCCATAGGAATATTTTAAGTATGCAGGATTGTATTATGCCACTTCAGGGGTTTTAGGGTTTTTTTAATAGTATTTATCCTCCTTATTACTATGAAAATTCTATGTCTCAGAAATAACTACTCTAGAAAACACATCAGACTGTGTTTCGTGTTCCTATGTATTCAAGGCACAGAGAAACTGAGACATTATGGTTTTGTGGCAGTCTAGTGAAGGTTGGTGAACACAGCCATTATTCTGTATTTAACTTGATTTAGCTGAGATTAGAATACAGCACAGTGCTGGCTAGGTCTGTTTTCTCCAAGTTCACTTCTGTTGTGTTCTGTTTTAAACTCTTTCCAGTTGTGTTTTTGGCAACTGTAGTGTTATGTTATAGTATGGATTTTGTGCAAAGGATAGAATAGAATCAGAGTCATTTCAGTTGGAAAAGAACTTTAAGAGCACCCAGTCCAACCATTATCTAATTCTACCAAGTCTGGTTCTAAACCATATCCCTTAGCACCACATCTATGCACCGCTAAATATCTCCAGGAATGGAGATTCAACCACCTCCCCAGGGAGCCTAATCCAGTGTTGAGAACCCTTTCAGGGAATAGATTTCTTCTAGTATCCAATGTAAACCTCCCTTGGTGCAATTTGAGGCCATTTCTTCCCATCCTATCAGTTGTTACTAGAGAGAGGAAACCAACACCCTCTTTGTAACCTCATTTCAGGTATTTGTAGAAAATGATCTTTCCTCAGCCTCATCTGGAATAAACATCCTCAGTTCCCTCAGCTGTTCCTCAATGGACCTGTTCTTCAGACCCTACACCAGCTTTGATGCCCTTCTCTGGACCCACTCTAGCACCTTGATGTCTTTCATGTAATTAGGGGCCCAAACCCAAAGAAAGTAATCAAGGCATGGCCTCACCAGTGCTGCATGCTGGGGGACAAACTCTTCTCTGGTCCTCCTTGTCACATTGCAGGATACTGTCAGCCGCCTTGGCCACCTGAGCATTTTGTTGAGTTTTGAATTGCTGATTCCTTTTGATCATCCATATTCAAATACATTTGTGTTTACCTAAAGTGTGTAATGTTGTAACTGACTGTCCTGCCACCAGAAAATTTACATGCTTCACTCCTATGCAGTGACCCTGCTACTGGTCAAGAGCAAGCACATGGAGCTTATTTTCCTGTGTTGCTGTTGTATTACATCACAGCCAGGAGTTTCCCTTTCCTCCTTTTTAAAAAGCAGCACTTTAAAAGAAAACTGAAACCATTAAAAATCTGAGGTGTTAGTGCAGGGAACACTGTGAGATGATTACATCAGTGAGTCTGAAAACTAACTGAGCTTTCAGGGTTTTTGTTTCAATGCTTTAGAAAAAACAGTGCATAAGGAAAACTCTTACTGAAAACTTTGAGGAACTTAATACATTTCTTGTCTCTTCTAACAGATATAATTTTAATAATAAATATGTCATTCTGTTATATTTTTCTGGAAGACACTTGCAATATGTGCAGCCTTTCCCTCCACAGTCTTGCTAACATTTCTGCAGTGTATAGAATTGACAGAAAATGTTTTTTAATCCTCCTCCCTCATTCCCACTCCAGGATTTCTGTCAATTTCAGTGAAACCTGTTTAAGTATCTTTGCATGGGAAGTAAAGTAGGAAAAAAATATTTCTGTTCTGAGAAAATACGTACCAAAATGACATAATGAAAAATTGTGAAATTTGACTTCAGTATTAGAATGGGAAGTGAATGCATTTGGTGGTTTTATTTAGTTTTCTTAAACCTTCTGGAGATGAGTTCTTGATTCTGTCAAATGTCATGGATGACTTAAGCATATGCAGGAAAATGGTTCTTTTTCTTTATTTGTTGCTGTCATTGATTGAGTTGAACCTGTTGCTGTTTTTCCTACCACGCTGCAGTCATGCCAGCTTGAAAAATAAAAGTGCTGACTAGGATATATTATGGGGCTTGAAGTTGAGATGGCAACATGGGAGACTTCCTGTTCCAGTTGCTGTTTCCGGGTTCCAGCCTCTTGGGTATGGTGTTTGGTTTGGGTTTTTTGGCTGTTTGTTGTTTTTGTTTTTGTTTTTTATTTTCTTTGCAGGCATGATGGCAGAAAGAGAGGCTACTTTTGGCTTTGTGTTTTATGCTGTTTTCCCCCTGTGTATTTCACTGGGCTCCTTTTGTAAATAGGCTAAGCTAATGTAATCATGTAGTCTGTTATTAAATTAATTAGATTATTGGCCAAGGTAATTATGCATTGTGCTTATGATCTCTCATGTTACATTAAGCTTTTATCTTTTTACCTTTTCTGTGTTACTCTTCCACTCACATTGAGGATGCAGGCAGTTTAGCTCTTGTGCTAAACCATTACAATTGCTCAGTGTTTTTTCCTAGAATCATTTAGGTTGGAAAAGACCTTTAAGTTAAATTCTAACCATTTACCTAACAGTATCAGTATTCCATAATTCCCAGGATTTTGTCTTCATTAATTGTAGAATACTTACTATAGGGTTTTGCTGTATGTTTCTGCTGTGAATTTTGTAGTCTTTCATACTGTGTTTGGTCTTTCCCCCTCCCCCTCTCCCTCCACCATATATCTATTTCCAGTATACGGAATGCACCTTTGCCAATGGTTTTCTGCCACGTCTGAAGAAACTTGAGTAATTCCTTTCATATATTCTCCTAGTTGCTCCTAAAAGTTGGTTAAATAATCCTCCAAAGCTTCAAGCATCTAGATAGTGTGTCAAGTATGTGGTTTTAATATACTAAGGTACTCTCTTTCACATGCATAGGTTCTTCCTCTCTAAATCACTTCCATAAAACAAAATAAGGAATTATTTTCTTTCCTATACTTCTAACCAATAATAGGTTTTCTAGGCAAAAGTTGAAGTGGCATCATAGAGCAACTCACACACTGAAAAAAATTCTCATCTTCCTAACATTGACATGTCTATGGCCTGGGCATTATATAGAATTTGCAATCTTAGGATAAAACACTCTCTAAGGAATCCAAAGAAGAATTGAACGTGCTGTGAATGCTCTAAAATCTGTAAACATGGAAAGTTACGTGGATTTTATGGCTTCCAGACTATACTTTTTGGAACAATTTCTATTCAAAGAATATTATAGATATTCTCTAAGGACTAGGCTTATGACTGAGCTTTCAGGAAGCAAACTTCAGAAAATAAGAACATAAGATCAACAGTTCCAAGTCAGACAAATCATTATTAGCCTCTACCTTTTGGCTAAGAGCAGATGCCTAGGGAAATGTAGATCAGAACAAAGTGCATAACAATACTGCCTGACATTACTCTTGAATATCCAGGGATTTATACCTCCACTATTATTGAACAAAATGTAGTTTTTCAGTTTAAAGGCTGTGCTTCATCTGTCCAGTTGGGTTTTTTTTAATAGCTATAGGCTTCTATCTTTTGACTGAGGCTGCAAATATAAAAAGTGTTGGATTAGTCTAGGCCCAGGCTCAAGTGTACATGAAATCATATGACAAACTACATTTCTTGAAACTCCTGCCTTCTTTCATAGTAGCATATCCATCTATTAGTGACACTCCTCAGTTGTATAGATGGTATTTCTAATTTACTGTGAATGTAATTTGACTTAGATCTTGCATGCTTAATAGGAACAAACACTTTTTACTACAACTGCACAGACATTTTTTGATAACACCTTTTTGAGGGTGAAAAGAAGTGGTTTATCCTTGCAGATATATTGGCATATCATCTTCGATGTAGGTTTTCATCAACAAGTATTTGAGGCCTTCAATGAACTCTAAAAAGAGAAAGAAGGGGTGACAGCTAACTGGGAAACAGCTTTGTAGTTTGTTTGTTTGTTTTCCAGGTGTGGGCATTATGGATGGGTGGTTGTTTTTAATATTTATGATTTATAGATGGATAAATCCATTCTTCTCAGGAATTAAAACAAAACCTGAATATCTCATAGCTTCTGCATGACAGACTGTTTTTTGTTTAACCACATGATTGCAGTGCTTTTGACTAAGTGGTTATGCCTCCTTCACTATAAGCTCCCAAAAAGACATATTTTGAGGTGTTTATTTCATTGTCATAATCATGCTTCTCTTTGTGCTTTGCAGAAAAAAATGCACATGAGAAAGACCTTACATGATTCTTTAGTCTTTCCTTTTGATGCTAAAATAGAGGATACTAGTAAGACTAAAATACAGTACATGAAAAATATTCATCCTTCTTTGGTTAATATATGCCTCATACAGAGTATTGATTTTCCCAATATACTGTTTTATCTATCTTAAGGGTGTTCTAGGGATCTTTCAGTTACAGTATGTTTACAGTGACAGAAGAATCTTTTCTCTTAGTCTTTCTATCTGAGTGAAAGGAACCATCCAGCAATAAATAGTAGGTTTTACGTTTGTGAAACAGGATCACTGAAGTATAAAAGGGAAGCAAAATTCTAATTGGATCTTGAAAGCTGAGGGAAAGGGACAATTTCAGGTTATGTTTGGTACATAGTGATCATTATCAATTTATTACTGCAGAGAAAGACCGTAATTTCCTAGGAACAGCCAAAAAAAAACATAGCAAATGAGCAAGGACAATTCTTTGATTCATAATGCTAACAAAAAGGGTGAAAAACAAAGCAAGGAGTCTACATAATGATCCTCAAAAGATGTAAACATTCAATCTAGCCTTCTGGAATGCTTCTGGGAGTGATTAACTTTGTATACTAAGTAGCTATTGTAAACTAGAACAGGTAGAGACAGTATTACACACTTGTGTTCTGTCTGGTTCTGAGGCCTTGACATCCTGATTTGAAATGGTGAAGGGAAAAATTCAGCCACACCTCTGTTTCATTTTGTATAGCAACATAAGCACTTGGGAACAGAAGTCTAATTGAAAGTAGTTGTGTTTCTTGAAGAATTAGTACTGTTCTGCCTCGGGCGTAAGGTAGAGACCTAGATCTAGCATGCTGTTGCACACAGGAGAACAAATAATACAGACATATTAGTTACTTTTTAAAATTAAATTTATAACGCTTTTCAAGGACACAGTTGTATAACAGTAATTTAGGATTCTCTTGATCATGCTGTTTTGAGAGCATGAGTAAGTTCATGACTTGAGCTGATACAGCTGTGATCATTGTCCTCAAACCCTCATTAAGGTATTTAAGGCATTCCCAGATGATAAAAACCTCTCAATATGGACTGTATCTCTTTCCATTAATTTATGGCATAACTCTTGCTGCAAAACTCTGGCTTCTGTAAATGTCACATTAAACTGGAGAAGGTGGCATAGATATGGCCAATCAAAATCCATGGCAACATGTCACATTGTACTCAGTATATGCAGTATATTCAGGGCTCCAGTGCTCATGTTTCTTGATGAGAGGAGGAAGTCTGAGCTGGTGTCAAAGAGGCTTCACAGTAAAAGGTATTACTGAAACAGTAATAATTTCTGAAGGAACCTCATCAACTTATACTTCTTCCTCTACTTTGCTAATGTGTTAAAACTTCAGACTAAATTGGTAAGAGAAATAACACATAGCATGTCCAACTTGGTAAATAGGAGTTCTGAATTAATTTTATTCATATTTTTTTTTCCACAAATGAAGTTTAAACTTTCCGAATCTCTCAAAATACCATTTTTATATGGAATAGTAGTTCATTAGTAAGTCTAGTTGTTTTGTTCTCCTAGTCATGGGGAAAAGACCTAAAGCATCAGTCTCTTTTTTTTTTTTTTTCCCTGTTGAATGAGAAACCATTGTCTTAATTATCAAAAGGTCTAGTTATAGTCCTCACTATTTCATGTTTTGAATTTCTAAAACTAGTAGGGTAACCAGCTACAGGAAAATTAGATTTAACTAAGATATTATTCATTTTCTAAACTTTCTTTACTGAATTATAAAAGCTAAATTGGCACTCATCAATATTAATATGTGTTCTTAAAGTGGTTTTGGCATTTCAGTACAACAGTACATTCACACATGCTTATTTATCAATAAGCTTCTGAAATGAAGTTAGCATGTTAGGCCCTCTCTTGTATAGCTATTTCTAAAATCCGTATTAGCAAAGATCATTACTTTTGCTATGAATAATGCTGTATATTTTCAACTACTGTTGTCCTTGCATATTATCATGATATGAAATATTTACGTATTTTCCATCCTTGCCACTGGCAGTACAGA
Organism: Ramphastos sulfuratus; assembly: GCA_013399055.1. NCBI lineage: Eukaryota > Metazoa > Chordata > Aves > Piciformes > Ramphastidae > Ramphastos > Ramphastos sulfuratus. The sequence continues at coordinate 80,806 of WBNM01023367.1, read as the reverse complement.
TGTGTTACACAGTAGGTATTCATCATATACCAATAGCAGTGCAAGAAAGGCAAGAATGTCCTATACCATGACAGATGTTTGACCTGTAATACTATGTGAAGAGCATGAAACTGCATAATACTGTCAGTAGGATGAGGCCTGCAGTGGAGGGCTCCAGTTGAAGAAACATTCTCATGAAATTACGGAACATCTGTCTACAGCAATCCAAAGAAATGAGAGGACAACATGAGAGATGTCTTCTTTGTATATTGATTTTTACTTAAAATGGATTTGTGACATTTCTGCCATCATCAAGTTTATTTATTTAAGGTATTTCTCAAAGTCTTTCTTTAACTGTTGAACATAACATCTTGGAAATTAAATGCATCTTTGTAGAAGAACACAGACCTGAGCCAGACTGTTTAAAATTTAAGCCACATAAACAAGAGGAAATTAAACATTGAAATGTTCCAAGCACTGAAACTGTCATGTCAATAACTGTTGGAACAGATTTGCTTCAGTTTTGACCCACAGGCTTACAGATGGTTCTCAGGTGCCACTTAAGGGTGTGCATGGACAGGGATTACTTCCAAAAAGTGGTTTGGACATAGTAAGCTCCTCTTGGGGCATAAAAGACTTTACAGAAAAAGCCATTTAATGCCAAGATAGCTGTGGTGCCTGAGGATGCTCCTGAACACATGAATTATATTTGTGTGAAAGTAGCTTTACAGTCTGTGGCACAAGGGAAAGCAACATATATGAAGTTTCTTGGTTTTTTACAATATTGCAGGGAATTTTCTGAAGACTTTCAGGTTAACTTCATTTTTATCAGAATATGCATTTGTTTCTATCAGTTGTTTGGTAGAAATTGACTCTATTAAGAATTTGTCTATTAAGGGCAAGTCATTGTCGCGGAAGGGGTAATTAATTACTGCGAGATGATATTTTAAAAATATTAATATATAGTTTAGTAATATTAAATAATCGGAACTCGCACCACCCCAACCACCATTTAATAATAATAA
>WBNM01023367.1:50666-79514 GCA_013399055.1 Ramphastos sulfuratus | reverse complement strand
CCAGGACATTCACAAGCCTAATTTGGCCTGTTTAGGCCTACCACGACAGTCATAATGACTGCATTTGATTCTGGGTTGCAACCTGATTGCATTGCAGTGCAAACACAAGGAAATAATATCAGAAAATAATACATATGCTGCTCTAGGGGTTGACGAAGGATGGGAGCGTCACAGTAAGTTCCCTCTCTTGATAAAAGTATGAAAATATTACTTGTAATTCTACATCCTGAAGAAAATCAGAGGTGGAAAAGGACTCTCTTGTAGGGTGTGACTTTTATAGGATCAGCAGAATTTATGCTACTTTCTACAAGAAACTACTATTTTTCTGTTTTGTGTTGTGTATATAAACTGTTCTACACTAAGCTGACCCGAAAAAATTCCAAAGGGAAGCTGATGTAGACACAGTATTGTTGCCATCAGCCCATACAGTACTCTGTTTAAACCAGGTTAAACTCACATGCAGAGAGCGGTGATCAACGGCACAATCTCCACCTGGAGACCAGTGACAAGTGGCATCCCTTGGGGGTCAGTGCTGGGACCAGTNTGGAGAAGAGAAGGCTTCAAGGAGACCTTGTAGTAGTCTTCCAGTATGTGAAGGGGGCCTACAGGAAGGCTGGGGTGAAACTATTTACAAGATGTCGTAATGATAGCATGAGGAGTAATGGGTTTAAACTGGCAGCAGGGAGATTTAAACTAGATGTTAGGAAGAAGTTCTTTACAGTGAGGGTGATGAGACACTGGAACAGGTTGCCCAGGGAGGTTGTGGCCACTCCCTCCCTGGAGGTGTTCAAGGCCAGGTTGGATGAGGCCTTGAGTGACCTGTACTAGTGGAACGTGTTTGTGCCTATGGCAGGAGTTGGAACTGGATGATCTTTGAGGTCCCTTCCTACCTGAACCATTCTATGATTCTTCATTTCCTTGTCCCATAGTGCTACTTTTCCAGATCCTTTCAACATCTTTAAATGCTGCTATCCTACCCTCACTTCCCTCTTTTCTTCCTTGAGTATTGTTACTGTAAGTGGCAGCTAGTGCTGTGGCAAGCTCCAAAACATATGCAGGCTAATTAGCCATGTATTTTATGTCTGAAAGCTGAAGAAAACAGAAAATGTTGAACTTAGATCACACTCCTTCTGGGCAGCACAAAATTAAGCCTCCTGTACCCTATTTCTCAGTGCCTTTCAAGCAGTTTGTGCCCTCCCCTGCCTCATTTCAAAATTGATTGAAGTGAACTAAATACCAAAATTTATGGCATGGGAGGTAGGGGATGGATGGGCAGACAGAAATAGTTCCGTGAACAGTCTGAGGTACATTGGGTCTGAAAGCTAAGGATGATGCCTGTTTTCAGCAGGAAATAAATCTGTAAATACCAAGCTGTCATTTTTATGTTTCTAGCACAGTACACTGAGTAGAGAAAATATTGTTGAAGTCTTTTCATTGGGCTGGAGTTATAAATGATTTTCTAACTTATGAGTCCTTTCTTCCTCCTCTTTTTTCTCCTCTCCTTTTCCTTCTTTATAGAACCAACTTTAACTTTCAAGTAGGCTAACTTTTCCAATTTGCAACAGCTATCTACATCCTGACCTATATACTTTCCTAAAACCCAACCAAACAAACAAAACAAAATTACCTTACAATAATATTTCCAATTTCTGAATAGCGTATGGTGGGTTGTAGTTTTTTGGTTTTTTAAATTCAGTTTACAGTAGACATGGGTTTGATTAACAAGTCATTAGGCTTCCCAGAGTCTCTGTTTTTTAAACCACAGTTGTTTGCTTTGCTCGCTCTATCTATCTATGAATTGACATAACTCTCTTAGTCTTTTTCCACTTCCAAAAGAAGAAAGTTTCTAGCTGTTCCATCTCTTGCCAGTCCCTGGTTTCTATTGGCAAAGCAGTAATGTTAGAGCAGAGCTGACAGTAGATCAATATCTGCAACAAATGGAGTTTTTTACTACCTACCTATTGGCCATTTGATTTCATAGTGTAGTGATACCTTTGATTATAACAGAATTTCTTTCTGGTCTGCAAAATTTTTATCTTGAGAGAAGCAGGCATACAGTTCTTTCCTTTGATAGATTCATTAAGCCATCTATTGTAAATGATTGAGAAAAACTCTTACCGTGTTCATATTGTAACAGGACAATGCTCCAAGCATTTCTTAGGGCATACTTAAATGTTTTCTTCCCTAATTTAGATTCTATACATAAACTATAATTGAACTGAATTAAAGAAAGTTTTCCCTTTTTTTTTTTTTTTTTTTTAAATAATCACACACTCTAAGATTTCATCTTTTGACTTTTCCAAACTACTATAAACCAGGCAGGTTTTCCTGCTCAGTATGTCCAAAAGGTAACATTCTGAATAGTGAATCACATATTGGATGAGCTTGATCACAAATTGAAGCTTAGCAGTTGTAAACGGAGTCTGTACTGTCTTCAAGCTCTGACGTTTGACAGTCAGACTTTTAGCTTTTGATCTCCCCTTGGCTCTTCCAGAGGGATGTACCTGCTGTTGCTTGACAAGGCCTAATCCAGGTAACAAGGAGAAAACAAACCAAGCCTGCTGTCATGTTCTTCCTGAAGAAAATTCAGCATTCATTGAAATTACTATATTCTGTGGTTTCGTCTATTAATTTACAAAGTGTTAGTTTTCCATGATCAAAGATTTGTTACTCTAGGTGGATGAATCTCAACGAGAATGCACTTAGACACACATCTAACAAGGAACTGTGCAAAATCTGAAATCAGGTTTTAAAATGCTATACAAAACCTTTGTGCCTTGAAAATATAAGGTGGGTTTTTTTAATAATAAACCTTGGAAAGATATAATTGAAGTGATAGGCATTGTTGTGAATCATAATTTATTAAAAAAAGGGAATAAACATAAGCATATGATAAAAGTACAATTACAGGTGAAGTGTTTGAAAAAAAAATTTCATCCATCTATGCTCCCAATCTTCTTTAATTGGTAATTGCTGCCTTTTTGAATCTTTTTGAATCTTAAACATTAACATAAATTGTGGGAACACTCACACAAGTGAAAGGCTTGAAAAAAACTCTGGTTAAAATTTGCCACAGTGCCTGGAAGCTATTTCAAGTTTTCTGATATTTGAGTTCAGTTCTATAGCCTGTAACTAAGTTGCTTAAGTCTGCAATTGTCGTGTTGCCCCCAGGACATTGTGATACTGACATCCTGACTCCAGCATGTTTTGAAATGCTTACTACATAAACCTTCGAAAACTATCATTGAGCCACTTTGGCTGGGTAGTGTGCAAATTTCATGAGTACTCATATTAGTAAGTTTTGTGGTCCAGTTGCTAAAATGATGATGTACAAAAAGCTTTGGCATTCACTTACATATTAGAAAAAAAGTTTAGCCTTAATGTGTTAATGGAAAAGTTTTAAACTCTGAAGTAACCCTGATCTAATGGCAGTAAGGACATTTTTTTTTTTTTGAGTTCATGAGCAGGCTAAGCTGTAACACAAACAGAGCTTTCAAGAGCCAGGAGGGGAATGATATGAGGTGTTTTTTTGTTGGTTTTTTTTTAAGTTGTTTTTTTTTTTTTTCTGTTTGACATTGTAGAAACAGAATTTTAGATTTGTAGACTTTAGGAATGAGTTTCAAACCAGCTGCACATCACCAATATTTTACGTCTTTACGGAAATGTACTTGTGAAGCCCAACCAGAGCTTCTCTACAGGACTTGTATGCTGCTTGAGCTGGAGATTCAGCAAAGGCGTCACCATAATTAGCAAAGGCCTCACCATAATTTTGATCACTGGTATATATGTTCTTGTTTTTTTTATTTAAAAACTCCAACCTATTCCTATACTATGAGAGGATGTCTTATTGAAGTCTTTCTGTGATACGCATTGTGAGTGATTCCAACACTGCTTTTGATACAAGGAAAGTGGGGGCAAGGATTAATAGATATGTTGAAGGCCGATGAATGAAAGGCAGTGCTTAGAGACATGCTTAGAATTTACTGCTCTTTATAGCTCATTTCTGCTGCTGGAAAAATTAGGAAAATGCACTGAGATGGAATTAGAGATGATTTACCCATAAAAGATTTTTGAGAAGGAGATTAATTTATTCAGAAGAGAACTTCCATGAAAATCTGGTTGCTGTCTGTTTCGACAAGAGATAATAAAGTTAGAAGACATTGAATGTGTTTATAACAATTTTTTTTTTTTAATCCTTTATTTTGTTTTTTTAAAAAAAAGGGGCTTACCTCTCTTATTTCTGAACAAGTTGAGATTTTTGTATGCTTACATGTTTGTATATTTGCATATGCATAGGTACATAAGCAAAAATATATGAAAGTGCATTAAAAATATCAGGCCACCTTGGTTCTCCAGTCAGCAAAGAGATTGATTGCAAAAACCAATTGCTATGAATTGCTGAGCCCAGCATCCTTCCACTACTTTTTAATCCTGCAAATCAGTTTTACTTCCTGCCAATGAGACTGATAGGGTGATATTCTGCCACTCAACAGTGTCTACCTTGCAAAGTGCGGATTAGGTGCTGTTCTCTTAGAACCACTTTACGTTAACAGTGCACCACAGAGTACCCAAAACCAGCAGAGAAATCCTATTCATTAGTCCAGGTTATTACCTCCAATCTAGGCTACTAAAAATGAAAGACTATCTAACAGGTCAATGGATGCAAATTTCACCACAGGGTGAAGTTCTCAAAAAAGTTGAAGACTTGATGAGTATGCCAAATATACTCTTGTTTTTAGATATAATGATTTCTGTTGCTCTTGGCTATTATTGAATAGCGATCCCTTTGTTAAACATTTAAAAAAAAACTAAATAAAAACAAACCAAACAGAGAAAAAAACCCCAAACGACCCAACTCTTAATTTCTATTTAGATTGTCTATGAGCCCCCAGCTCAGGCAAAGGACTGCATATGAGAGTTCAATGATAACGATGACATAGATGACATAGTGAGAGTCAGACTGAATAATAGAGAGGATGATCTCCTCTGTGGGGAGAGTTGCTGAAGTTATCATAGTATTGGCGAGTTTGTAACATCTCCAACATTAAAAAACCTGCAGTTTGATTCTATTTCAATATTTATGAGGACTGCAGAAAAATTACAAGTCATTCTACTTTTATATATATTTTCCCATAGCAGTAGCAATACTTACCTGCTGTAAAAGTAACCTCACGTTGCAGAGCTGAACACCAGCCGTGCCTTTTTTATGACAGATCCAGTTTCTGCCAACTTCCCAAAGCATCCAGATTATTGAGTTACAACCACAGGCCTACTTCTTTGCTCCAGTGTGATGCCATTAAGATAAACTATTTGGCTAGCTTCAAGTGATTTTTTTTTTTTTATTATTTTTAATTAAGTTTTAAGAAGACAGTTAACATTAAATTGCTACTGCTGCTACATTGTAGCTGTCTTCCAAGTGCATATTTTCATTGGACACAACAATCTTTAAGAATTCATGAAGGAAAACTGGTGATATGTCTTTTAATACATGAGTCAGATAAGTGTGCCAAAAAAACCCTTGATTTATTTAAACATGTAATGAAGGACAGAAAAGTGTCTGTGTAGTCTTGTTCCTGGCACAGCTAATTCAGAATGCTTGCTGAGATTTTTGCATCAATATATTATTATTAATTTGCTGTCACTATTTTCCTGCTATAACTCATAACTCTGTGAGACTGGGATTTGCTTCATATCAGTAATAAAATATGGCCTCTTTCCATCCCTTTCACTTGACTAATTTTGCTGTAATTAATGGCCATGTAATTTATGTCAGTTTTGAGGATTATTGTATATATTAAAATAATACCTCTTTCTATCATTATGAAGACCCACACTAAAGTGGCTCTAGCTGTAGGTCAGTAAAACATAGACATTTATGATTTCATGCAGTTCTCTGAGTCTTTCTCTTTTTTTTTCTTGAAATAAAAGTCTGGGAAACAGTAATCCTTGTAGTAATTTTTCTGGTGCTATGAAATGAGCACTGATATCTTTCTTCTGTTCCTTAATTGCTGGTGGCTGCTCTCTTCTCTGTCTTTTCTTTACAAAGCTTAAAAACCGCAGTCAATTCAATGGGAGGCACTAGTTTCACTACTGTGTCTGTGATGTCTAAATGAAAGAGAAAAAAAATAGTAGTACAAGAATTTAACTCTTAGAAATAATCCTTCGCTGTTCAAATTAGTACTGGGCTGGTTTTATATCTGCAACATTGTATCTGTGCTGGCTGTAATGGGAAATAATACTGACTGCTACTTTTTCTAATTGTTGAAGTGATGACACTGTCTCTGTTGGCTGCTTTCTGGAAATCTGAGTAAATATAAAGAAAATTAAATAAAAGTCCAGGCATATGCATTGTTCAAAAAGGGACAGTTTTGTGAAGAACCTACATTAACTTAGGACAAAGTTACATGATTATTTTTTGCCTGCTGTTGGAGGTCCCAACCGGGAATATAGTGAAAAAAGCTAAGAAAATGGAGATCCCTACACTCTTGTATTAACAGAAGACCATGGGCCAACATTCAGAGCAAGCTTACAATTCCTATTCTGACAGGTGTATCTGCACAGGTGGATTTTAATCTTTCTTTGTATTTAATCTCTCTTCGTATTTCCTTTAGTCTTAGGTCTCATTTCATTTCAGTGCATCAGAGCCCTTTGCTTAGGTTCTGAGCTTTCATTCTGGAAGAAAGTTCTTTTTCTGGGTGAAAAACAACTGTCTTGTCCAGGATATTTGTGCACACACCAGTAAGCCGACTATAATCACAAAGTGAGCTCCTATTTGACTTTCCTGATAGTCTTCCCCAAATGTAAGACCATTTCTTTTCCTAAGGTAAGACTGTTGCTTTCCTTTATTAATGTATGTAATGACAGGATGAGGAGTAATGGGTTTATACTGGAAGAAGGGAGATTTAAACTAGATGTTAGGAAGAAGTTCTTTACAGTGAGGAGGATGAGACACTGGAAGAGGTTGCCCAGGGAGGTTGTGGCTGCTCCCTCCCTGGAGGTGTTCAAGGCCAGGTTGGATGAGGCCTTGAGTGACCTGTTCTAGTGGGAGGTGTCCCTGCCTATGGCAGGGGGTTGGAACTGGATGATCTTTGAGGTCCCTTCCAACCTAAACCATTCTATGAGTCTATGGAGAGTCATGTCCTTAAAGTAACAGCTGATATTCTAAAATTTTCTTGAATAAATAAAGTTAATATTTTTGGTGCTTTCGAAAGAGGATGAACTGATCACCTGAAAATCTTTTCCATCCATACAGGATTCTTAAGTCCTGAATTAAAAGGCAAGTCTTTTATAGATTTTAAAATGGAGCAGATGAAGGAGAAAGCTTTCTAAAAAAGCTTTCTAAAAAGAAATAAAATGGAGACTCTTCCAGAACAACCTCACTTCCTACTTATTTGAATGTAGGACGGATTTTTCTCTAGAGAACAGGCCAACATAAATGTAAAAGAATTTTTATAAAATAATTTTGAAATTTCAGTTCTACCAAAATCTTAGGATACATCAAATTCCGATCCTCATTTTGAAGAATTCAGCAACAATTGCATCAAATTAGCAATAGATATTTGGGAAAGGAATTTGCTTTTAAATAAAGAAATACAGTATGTATATTACTGAGGTCAAAATTTACTTTGCAATGTAGTGTAGTAGATCTTTGAATGGTTTAAGCAACAGATAAGAGACTAGCTGTAGCTGCCTGCATCGATTGTTGCTTTGCTTAGTTTTCTTTAGCTTTCTCTCAGGACAAAGTAGTAGTCATACATTCATTCTTGATAGATGTTCTCTCTGGGAACCATGCAACTATGCTAAGAAACTTAACTTTAAGTAGCGTTATATCTCATAGACGTTACCTTGATTAAAATTAACTTTAATTAAGATAAATGGTGGGTGGTTATTCATCTGTTTGGCATGGTGAGACTTTTATCATCAGACTAATGCTAGAAGAATATTTTTCATTTTCATAGTGAAAGCACAAGTGAGTGTTTTTTCAGGATTATTGCCCACCTCTCCTGGTAAATGTGAACCTGTTAGGAGGCAATAGTAAGCAATTCCATTGCACAAGTTTTTCTCTATAATGAAGTTGTGTTATCTTCCCAGTTATCCTATAAGGATACAAGTCAGCAGTATTTGTTCCAGGTATAATATTATTTTATCAGGGTTAGGCTTAATTGCTACTGATGCAGTCTTCATTTTTTAATTTGTAGAACACTTTAAGGGTGGTATTTTTTTTATTTCTATTGAAAGATGATCCACCCAGAAGTCAAGATAAACTATTTGGTGGAGAAAACCTCAGAATGTATATATTTAGTTTTATTTCATCTTTGTTAGCAGTGTTGAGCACAACCACCATTAGTATGCCACTTGGTCTCCACATCCATAGATAGGTTTGGATCTCGTGCAATTAGAAAGCTTAGGAAATAACCAGTTCTTTATTGTCAGATGTAAACTGAATAGATTGTTATCCTTCTGGGGGTAATTTAAAATAGTATGATGTGATTTGGTTTGAAACTAAAGCACTCCGTGTTCCATTTAAAGAGAAAAAGGTGATAATTATAATGCAAATCTGTCATAGCGTAGTTATGCATGCACTGAGTTTTTGCCCAAAATATCATCTCTCAGAGCTTCCACAGTTACAGAGAAAGTCCTGTCCTCTTTCTGGTCTCTTGGCTGTTCACCTGTGTTTCAACTTTCTACCTGCTCAATGCCTTGGACTTTTTCAAGGCTGTGTATGTGAAAGATCTGACTCCAAATGAAACACAAAAAACAAAATGCAACTGCCTAGTAGATAAAATATGAAGATGACAGTTATCTTAGTTTTTTGTACTTCTGTGAGAATGGTATTTGAGTTACCTGTGTATTTTGACTGATGCCATGGATTTGTTCTTATTCATACAGATATGAGAATTTATACTGGAATATAGCGAGATCAGTGAAAATTTTTGTCCTGCTACTGACTTATAATGCTATCCTTAGGAAAATTCACTTCCCTTGTGGGCAATTATCTTACATTTTGAATGTATGATTAGACAAACGGTTTGTGTGTTATAAAATTTGTATACAGGCTCTTCAGAATCAGGTACTCCTCAAGGCTAATTTTTAATAAATCAGTGAAAGTGTTAAGCAGCCAGTAAAACACAGATCCAGCCTAATCTTGGGCCAGATTTACTATAATTGTTCAGAAGTAGGTTATGATATCCCTTAACTCGTGTACCCATGCTTCTTTTGCAGAAAACCAAAGCACACTGTCAATTTTGGAAAATAAAACCCTACTTCAGAAAGGATTATTTTCTGTTACTGTTAGTATTCAATTGCCTTTTTCACTGTGCTAGCACAATTTGAGTCATTCAATGAAGCTCACATGCAGTTTTTGCAAATCTAAAGGCTTGTTACTGTAGTCATAGTATTAAATTTTAATGTTAATGTTTTCCCGGCATGAGTCATACAAACAAGTTATTAGGAGTAAACAAACAATATAGTCACACTCCTTCAGGTTTGATTTAGAAAGAGCTTCTCTCAGCTTTTGTTACATGTATTGAAAACACAATCTTTTTGTTTTTACATTTTATCAAATATAGATACAGATATAGACAGTGTAGGTAGATATATAGATAGAGACAATATAAATATATAGAGAGAGATGTGGAAAGCAAGTTGCATACACTGATGGTTTAAACAAAAAGTGGAATGAAGGGCAGAATTTAATGAAAATTTATGTTTTATTAAATTCTACAACTGTGTGTTTTGTGTTTAGCTATATGCCACTTATGATTACTACTTTGCTAAAAGGACTTTTGTATCCAAAGGCAACAAAAGGAAAAAACCCTCATACACCTTGAAAAATAAGAAGCATTGTTAGTTTGAAATATTAGAAAAGAAATATAAAAAGTCCGTATAAACATCTATTTGCCATAGTTCATGTTGAATGAGAGTCTAGTGTTAGAATTGTATAGGTCTTGACGTATTTTTCTCCTCTGTGAGAGACAAGAACACTAGCTACAGTTCTGCTACAGTTCTGCTACAGTTCCACACCGTGTAAGACAGGTATGGGTGAGAATATATTGTACATCCAAATTTTGTGATTTCTAGGCTTCCTGTTAATATCTGCTTCATAAGCAAAGGGTGTAATAAACCCAGAACATTTTGTGAAGGTGTAAGGCTGTATCAGAGAGAATCAAACATATCTCACAGGCAAGATATTCAGTACTCTATGAAAATATATGAACTATATTAAAATCTACTTCTGCTTCTTTATCTGTAGTAAATATCTGCAGTTTTCTTGCACAGGCTTTCTAGTACTTAGTGCAGACTAGCATTTGATATTTGATTTTAGCCTTAAGCACAAGTGTCACTATTTCAGCGAGGGGAAAGCTTTCTCTTAATCTTAAATAATATGTGTAATTTAGGAAGAAGGTTCAAAACAGCTCCATTTTCTACTTCTTTCAGAGACTCAGAAAACCACAGCAAAATAAAGCATTTTCCACCCCATTTCTCTGAACCCTAATATCTGGGCTGTGATATAAAGTCTTCATGGACACTCCTCCTTTTTCCTGCTTACCAATGTTGTCCTAAGGTACTCGAAAGAGTTACATTTATCTAGGATTCTGCTATATCTGATAGTCCTAACAGACATTATGGCACCATCTGGGATATGGCTTATCTGGAAATCTTACGTATTGTGGTTATGTTTAGCAAATTCATGTTTAATAAAAGAAACTATTTTTAAAAGAATCAGATGAACTACATATGCTTTTAAAAAGCTTCATATGAAGTACCTATGAACTACTATGTATGTACCAAGATTATGTATGCAAAGCCTGGACCCATTAAATCTGCTTTATCTTCATAGTGTTTGTACGCTGCATACACAGAGCAGCTGCAAAGGAGGCTGTGACTTCTTGCAGTACCCTATGGCCATCATTTCCAGACAAAACTTTGTGGGAGCCCATCTTCATAGCTCTGAAAACATCTTTGTGGGATGGAAAATATGACACTTCAGTTGTAGGTGACGCACATCAGGTATTAGGGCCAGGCCTCCCACGAAGTGAGTGACAGACACTCCTCACCAGCCTCTCTACCTTCCTGAAGAAAAAGGGAATAAAGAAGAGAGAAGGAATTGGAAAAGAGAACTGCTTTAATTAAAATAATGACAGTAAAAGGAAATACATACAAATACATACAAACTCAGTCCTCCTGTTGACAGTTGGTCACCATCACCACTCATGATGTGGCAAACTCCCAGGGCAAATGGGAACCAGATTCAGGAGCTGGATTCTGGAATTCAGGAACTCATGAATTGGGATTGAAGGCAGAATGGACAGTGTCCTCCTCAGATGTCAGCCATTGGAGAGTAAGAAAATTGCCCCCTCAGGATCCCTCAGTTTTATACCTAATACAATGTGTATGGAGTGGAATAGCCATCAGAACTGTCTGCTTCTCCCCTCAATTGGAGCCTTTTGTTCTGCACCCTGACGTAGTACATGAGATTTAGCAGTCACCTTGGTGTGCATACCAGTCCTTGGTATGAGCTACAAACATGGGATATTGTCACTACCAGAAGCAGACACTGTAAAAACATGCCATTAATTTCATAAAATGAAATTACTTAGAAGAGACTGAACTGAACAGTAAAATCACTAATCAAAATCAATTCTAGCTCAAACTGGGGCATACAGTTGTACTGATTTCTTATAGTGTGTGCCACAGTTTGGGTTTTTTTCCCTATAATCTATCTTGTATTTATTGAAACGTGAGTACAAGCATGCATTAACTGAAAATGGCTTTGTACTGAAATCTTTCGTCTTGAGCACATAATAATGAAAAATCACTTTATAAACTTCAAATGTTCTCAAGAGATAATGAAAATTTATTATTCTCACTAAGCAGAACAAAGGTTTATACATATAGTACTGAAAAAATAAACTGATTTATTGACTCAGTTTTACAAAGACAAAAGAAATGTAGTGTATCATTATAAGAAGTTTTAAGGTTTGAAGAAACATCTTCTCACTTATTCTTTTCCAAGATCAGTTTCATTTTAGTTATACGTTTGTTTTACTTTCACATTTTATTTGTGTTTCCCTCCTATTCTTGATAGTGGCAGTACCTGCTATGCAGAAGATTGACTGGAAAGTCTTACTTCAGTTAAAAAAAACAAAAACAATAACAAAACCCCAATTTCTGCACATGTACAAGACAGGTTTTGCATAATGTTATGAAATGTGTTGCATTAAAGATTGTCACATGCTTTTGCACGAAGGCTGAGCAAGGTGATTCTAATTCATCCTTGCTTGTCTGTAAAGTACTAAATTGAAAAGCCAAGAGACCACAAATAGAAGAAAGCAAGAAGTGTCAGTAGGATTCTCCTGAAAGTATTTTTGATAAAGGAGCAAGGTTTTAAAAATATTTGTCACCACTTTTAGGCTGTTGATGGAAAAAGACCAAAAAAAATGTTACTCAAGATTTTATTCACAGAAATCTTTTGAAAGAAAAGGAAGAGAGATTGGCAAAGAATATTAAAAAGGTCGTCAAAGGCAAAGTATTTGAAGAAAGTTTTCCAATACTTTTAGATAACCTGGGTTGTTTGGTTTTTTTAAATACCAGTTTATTTTTATCCATTACTTCTCTCACATACATTTAATTTTCCAATCTGCTGCTGTTTCATGATATTTAGTGATCCAGATGTTCTGAGCACCTAGTGATGATTCCTTAATTTGTCTTCACCTAGTATTAGCAAACTGTTTCTACATGAGTTTTTTTCCCATGCCTCCCTCATACATGAGTTTACAGATAATAATTTCAGTGATACATGCAGTATCTGAGCTACAAAACATTCAGAGTTTGTGGAAGATTTAAAAGCCAATACTCTGCAATTTGGGTAACAGAGGTACAGAGGTCTGGATGAAGCCATGCCCCCAGGAAGTTGTCTTGATTTGGATCAATTGCCTTTCAAGATTAAAGTTTTTGTTAGGACTGTCTTTTCCTGTCTCCCTTCTGAAAAAGGAAAGCTTACTAACAGTCAGTTCCTTGCAGTCTTTTTTGGTTCACAGTTAAGAAAAAAATCTCCAGTATTCTTTGCCCTTGGCATTTTAATCCCCACATACGTTTGCATTGTTCAGTTTTCCTTTTATATTGGATTGCCCCTGCCCTCTTCTTTTCCCCTCCTGTACAGAATTATCTTTGTTTCTTCAAGCCCCTCTTTTTTACCTCACCAGGCTAAAGCAGACAAGGATTTTCTACATTTATCTCTGATTAGAAGTGCAAGACCACATCATCCTGCCTTTAGTTTAGTATTTATAATTTTATAAAATACTTTACAGTATCAGAATATCTCACAGATTTTAAAACAATTTAGCAATAACACAGTTCATATTTTTTTTTGTTACTTTTAACATTTTTTTTTTCAGTCTGTCTTTTCTGGGTAAAGTGCATGTGTAAACAATGACATTTTATTATGCTCTTGTGGCATATTTTTTAGTTCTCCAGTGACCACGTTGGCCAGAATGGGAAGTATTGTTAATTTTACTTGATACATTTTCACAAGTTGCACAAGGTACNACTCCCAAACCATCACAGGTTATGATATTTTCAGTAGCGTAGCATCGGTTGGTAGAGGATTAGTTACACAATGAATAATATTTTTAAAAATGTGTACTTTTACATTATGAACCAAATTGACATGGACCTTAAGATTCTTTGTGGTTAGGGTGTAGAGGAAAGCATCAGAAAGAATGTTATTGCTGTTATTTTTCACTTCTGTAACATAAATGTCATTTGAGAGCAAATTCCTTGAGAAATCACCTGTATTTTCATCAGTGTCTGCACAGTCAAGCGCTGGGAGGTATGTCTGGCTAATACTCTTGTCAGCTCATGAGCTCTGAGTGGTGATCGTTAAACCAAGAACTACTTTTACTGACTTTCACGGTGTATCAGTGTTAAAGAGATTCAGTTATTGGCATAAACAGTCATTTAATTTACAGATGCTGAGACTGTGACAGACAAAATGAAAGCAGTCTGTCTGTCTGACTGGTGATGTGATTTTGTTGCTGTCATGATGGAACCTTGTGTGTTCACATCAAAAATAGTAGTTTCGTGCTATTTCTAGCCTTGTTCTAAATGTATTCTTGGTGTAATTTTCACTGTTCTAAATTTATCTGATTGTCTCAGTAAGTTTGATAGAACAGCAGATGACATCTGTGGTTGCTCTCACAACCAATCACTTTAAATCAATTCAAACTCGAAAGCATCTGTCCGTGCCATGGCACAGATTTAGTAGAGGAGTTGCAGGTTGCAGATTTATTTAAATGAGTGAGAAGAGGATGGGAAGAAATAAGAAAGAATACTGGGCTTTGAGAGAGGTGTTATTGAAACTTGATAATATCTTTACTTGACAGTTCTAGGTGTAATTTTAAAAAAAAAAAAAAAAAAAAGTTTGTTATTCCAAGTACTCCACAGTGTGTTGGAGTTTTTGCTTGGGTGGGGAGTTCAGGGCGGAGGGGTGAAGGAGGTGGCTAAATCAACAGCTTTCAGGATGAAAACAATATTTTGGGAGTATTAATTTGAACTAATGAATGTTGAATGTTAACTATTAATATAAATATTAAGTAATATTAATTAAAAAATAAAGGAATGCAAATTGATGCATTTAAACAATAAGGAAAAAAAACAAACCCTGCATTCCCACCTTAATAAAATAAACCAAAACAGACCATGGCAGGACTTACAACGCGGAAGACTAACACAGGTGGCCAGACTTGTGCTGGATATTTCTCCTAGCATGTTGATGGATCAGTAATGATATCTAATTTTTTCAGACTAGGATTTTGCTTTCTAAATTGGTGACATTTACAGTTTTGGTCTTGAATAGTTACCGTTGTGCTAGGTAGTTCTTCTGACTCAAGTCAAAGGAACAAAAAATGTTAAATAAGATCTATAACCATAGGCAAAAAAAAAAAAAAAAAATCCAGTATCTTTTTTATCAGATCAGCAAGAAGACAGTGACTAGGTTATGTGTGCCTTGGGGTTTGTCTCTTTGGATTTCATACAAAGTTTTCATATTGGTTTAAATAAAACCAGGACAGTATAGTAGTCTTTTAAGCTCTTTCTCAGTAACATACCGAATTGTGACATTTGCAGCCTTTGCACCTGGTAAGAGGGTGGTTGGTGTCTCCTTTCAAAATACACAGTATATGGAATTTGGAGAAAGATCTGTGTGAAGAGGAAACTATTTCTTCTTATTGTTAGAAGTCTTTATTGGTTTTTGTAAAAAATTAATGGAAGGCAACAGGGATATCCATTGATTTTGTTAACTGCTGGCTATATTGTAGCTCTTCTTGTCTGGGGAAAGATATTTACTCTTCCAGCAAATAAGGTTTTGTTTTTCTTAGATATCCTAACATAATTTAGTGAAGATTTGAGTTATGAGAGGTGAGATAGTAGGGAGGCACTTGATGCATTATTTTTTTTTATGAAAATGTTATTTCTGCAGTCAAGTTCTTAGTCCCTATTGTCTTTGTTGTCTTTATGTGATAGAAGCAAGACAGAAATGCAATTGTTATGTGGAAACAATAACAGAGCATCTAAAGTTTTAGAAGCTGAACCTGCTAGCTTTGGGATGAAACTCCTATTGGCTCTGCTCAATAGGTATTTGCTCAAAGAGCCTTTGCAGACTAACAGATATAGATGACTCTCCATGTGAATTCAATTATGGCACAGAGGCCACAGTAAGCTAAATCAGCAGATGCTGTAAATTCAGAAGAAACACATTCTGTACCAGCTAAAGTTTCTCTTCTCTCAGATATGCTTCCATCTTTTGCTTCAATTTGTGTTGTTTTTCTCTGATCTTTTAAATGAGGACTAGTTAGTAAAAAATATACTGCTTTATTATTGTTGTTGACCCTATAATTATTACCTTAGCGAAATCTTATGAAGTTTAACAAAAAAATAGTTTTCAGAGAAAATTTTAATTTCAATCAAGACTTTCTGTACAGAAAGTTTTCCCTGAACATGATTACCTCTCTTCCCATAAAAATGTCTTACAGTAGATAAAAAAGGAATCAGTTTTTGGGGGCACTTGGTTGGAACACTACCATTTAGATATTAACGTCTTTAAAAATGTTAGGAGGTATTTCTTCCAAAGTATCTGTAAGAGTTGGACTATGTGGGGTTTTGTTTCCTTATCATTCCTGACTCCTCCAATGAATGCTTATTTTAAAATAATGCCTATTTGCAGGCATTTTGATTAATAAATATCAGAAAACCTCAATACAGTTTGGAAGTTAAATAATTAAAATCTGCAAGTTCTATATTACTCATCTGAAGTAAGAGATCTTTGGTATGGGTATTTTAGCACCTTTTTTCCTCCCTCCTTTAGAAACCCAGAAGTGAAAATTCTCAGTTCATATCACTATGCATTCCCCTTCCTAGTGTTGAAAGCCCTAGAAAGAGTCATAATTGCAAGCTGTACATGCAACTAATCTGTAAAGAACACAATGTATGGTATTACTTTCTGACTTATTAATTACATCTTGAATTGATGACTCTTCAAATTAATCATACTAGAACTGTTTGACCTCTGTGAGCTGTCCTGTGAGAAGAATTAGTTGAATAATTGGAGGCTCTGGTTATAAATTTCGGGGAAGACAGTGGAATCTCTTACTGGTTGCTGAAAGTGATAACACAACATACATACAGTGTTCTTAAGTAAGAACTTGATGCAGTACTGTGATAACTGCTAATAAATATTGATTTTTAATTAACTATTGTCAATTAAGGCATAGATATGCATTTAAGCATATTTGAAAAGATGACGTTACAAAAATTATGGTGTGCAATTATCTTTCCCTCATTAAAGGAATATTTCAGTTTGGGGGAAAAAATAGCAAGAAAAAAATTCATGCACACTGTTTTCATTATAAAGAGTGTATAGGTAAAGGATGAGGATTATGGCGGTGACAGCTTTTAACCCTTTTAATTCAACTGCATCTATCTCCTTTCTTAGAGCAGTGATTATTATAAATGCATTTATTTTTCACTAGATTTAGACTGGCAGCAAGCATTTAAGTGAATTACTGAGTCTGACATCTAATTAACACAGTCTTTACAGGTTTAATGAGCAGTGATAAATTTCTATCCTTTCTTTGGCACATTTTAATTAATTGTAATTCTGAGTGGAGTGACCTGAAAAGCTTGTTGTGTTCAGTGGATTCATTGTGTATTGGTGAAATTTATGTATGTAGAGACAGAATGAGATTTTATGAAATTGGAAAACCAAAGGTTATTTGAACCATTACATCAGTCATAGAGTATCCTTCTGTACACTTCAGGTAAGCAAATCATTGGACATAAATATTTTACTACATTGCAGGTGATGCTTCATAAATTTGTTGTCATCTTTTGTCTGAAGAATTAAGTAGGCTTTGAGATCTAGTTCATCTGTTCCTCATGACTGAAACTTTGACTGCTGACATTCATCATTAGTGGCAGTATAAGTTCAAAAAGAAAACAAATGTATTTAAATTATTCTTTAAAACATTATTAGCACTGCCTCATTGCTAAAGTCAAATGCAAACAGACAAAAATGTAATCTTAATTAATATGACAACACAATTATAAAGTGTTTTCCCTGTTAAAGACAGCCTGCAAGAGTAGAGAGGAATAAAAAATTTCTAGCATTCAGTTCCTTCACAGGGTGTTCTGTAGTCTCTAGAGAGATATGACGGAACTGCCAATAAGATTTAATACACATTTACACTACCTAATGCACTATATGAAAGTAACTGAAAGGTTTGACCATGAAAATGAATGCATATTTCAGAAAAACTGTGAAAATGGTACATGCTAACATCTTGTAAGGATCTCAATCATTAACTGTACTTTGATTAAAAAGCTATAATTTCATAAAATGGGACTCTGTGTCCTGTTTCTCTCCTGTAAATCTGATATTTCACTTCTTGTATGAGTATCAGGGGTTGTTAAAGGGAGGCATCCTGAATCAAGGTAAAAATCACCCGAGCCAAAACTTGTAAAGTTCTTTGAGAGCTGGTGGGAATTCAAGACATGTGGCATCCTGCAGTCACTGTTCTCAAAGCTGAGGGTGAGTCTCCTGGTAATGCTAGTTTCTTGGTATCTTTGATTCTAACTCCTCAAGTCTGTTAGCTATCACACCAGCATGAAGAATATCTGAACACGTGAAAGAGAAAAGAGAATGCATGAGGGGTTTTTGACAGAATTGTCAGAAAGAAACAAAACAAACAAAAAAATTAAACCAACCAACCAAACCCCCCAAAACAAACAAACAAACAAAATTCTCACTTATTACTACAATGAGAAAATCATGAATAGTCTGTACTACGGGTAACTAAAATATTTGTCTTCGAAGTCAGAACAAATCTGAAGCTATCTGTTTTCATGATTTGGCTTCAGACACATTTTCCTGCAATCACCAAAGCACTCAACAGGTTTCTAGCTTCTCCATTTGATTTCTCGCATTATTTCAATTTGGGATAACACAGCTTTGGACAACTTCTTCTGAAGAACATATTTTATTGTAAAATTATGAAGATCATCTGTGAACCTGTCTCACACATGGAAGTCTCTGAAAGCTAGGGGTGGAGAGGGAACAGTAGACAATATCTTCACCTTTTATTCCTAATCTGTATCTTTCTGAGTATGGTTTGAGTTGTTTGAAACACTTTGGTGGTCTAAACTATAGTCTCAGTCAATACAGAGATTATAACTGTACTAACTTGAGATAAAATAAATATGAAGAGAACTCAGAAAGAATAGCTCCAGTTAAGAGAAGGGACTACAAGTGAAGTGGTTCATGCATCAGAAAGCTTCAAAACATTGGAAATAGTTTTTCCTCAGAGAATCTCTTAAAGACAATAGTAAAATAAAATGTTACTTTCAGGATTGGGTCTCAGATCGTGTAGTGGCTTATTTTAATGAATTTCCTTCTATATTCTGTTCTTTCACAGTATTTACTAGCCTCCTCGTCTGCCTTCATTTTAACTCCTTTTTTCTATTCCTTTTATGAAAGATAAATAAATTGCTCTCAATTATTTTACAGAATAGTTGATGACATCTTGTTTAAAAAGTTTTGATGTCCTTATCTGTCTGTTGGGCTATACAAGGAAATGTAGCAGTTCTTAATATAGACAGGAATTGCAAGTACAAACAGCTCACTTAGAGATATAGAAGATTGCATCAGGTCACGTGTGGAGCTATGGGTTCACTTTCTGGTGAACATTTAGTGTTGCTTTATTAGGCTAGTTTCAAACAGCGAAACAGATAAGAGTTTCATTATGTTTCCTTGGGAGTCCAGACCGGACCTGATCTTTCTTGCAATCATCCTAAATTTTCTTCTTTGGGTATCATATGTTCTTTCTTAGAAAATAAACTTAGAATTAACATTTCAGTCAAAAAATCACAGGTTAAATGTCACAATACCTTATTCTGAAAGCAATGTATTAATAGCAGAGCCAAGGGCCATTACACAGTTCTTAGAAGGCAGGAAAAATGTGACTTTATATTGTAGCAGTTTGAAAGTTGCGGTCTCACAAGATTTTTTTCAGGATCTGATCCATGCCAACCATTAATACCATATCATTCCAAGGTCTGTTTGTTCTCTTGGTGAAGCTGATCTGTAGATTTTGAGAGTTTTATCTGCAGTTTTCCTTCCATGTTACTTATTTAGTTTAGTGGATCAAAGTAACTTCAGGTTTTACTTAATTTAAATTCAGTTTCTATTCCACAAAATTAGTAAATCAGGAGTAATTATTTGTGGTGTGGCACTTTGAAACTGAACTATGAAGATGTAAGGGACAGATAAAAATCAGTAGTTAAAAATCGGACATGCGAATACTGTTTCTGAAGTTGAAGGTTAACCTTTACCAGTAACAACTTTGAGTATAAAGGAATTGGATTTTAGTGTGTGGATTTGTTGAGCTGGCTTTATTTTATCCTCTGCTAAACTCATCAGGAGCAAAACAATGAAATAAAATACGGTGAGAACCAATGAAAATTATTCAGCTTGTGAGTCTGAAACAAATCCTGGAATAATTACCTTTTCTCAAGTACTGCTGCTCATATATTTTCCATTGCTCTTGCTACTTGTACTGTCATCAAGGAGAAATGTAGTTGATCCTAAATCTTCTCCACTATATATGTGAACAGAGGAGGTGAAAACTCTTGGACTCTATCTGGGGACATAATCTGACCTTTCCTGTAAATTCTGTCCAAAGTGCTCCATAAATAGGGAAGGAATAACACATCATTGTCCTTACTAAATCTGTGGAGACTACTTGAGAAAAATAATGATGACACACATTAACTCTGACAGATATCACTTCCAAACAGTGGAATTTAGTTTTGGGGATGTTTCTAAGACATTTCTAGCTCTGTGTTGTGTGAAGGGTTTGACCATGCTGTTTTCAACTGGATATGCCCATAAATTTACCATGCAAGTAAATACTTTCCCACTAGCCATCGTGCATAAGGAAGATAGGGTCTGGATGATGCATGGGCAGCCTGTTCCAATGTGTAACAATCCTTTTAGTGAAGAAATATTTCCTAATCTGAACCTCCCTTGATGCAACTGGAGGCCATGTCCTGTTGTCTTATTCCTTGTTACCTGGACGAAGAGACCAAGTCACATCTCACTATGACCTTCTTTCAAGTAGTTGTCTCTTTTCTCTGGGCTAAACAATCCTGGTTTCTTCAACCACTCCTCATAAGACTTGTTCACCATCTTTGTCACCCTTCTGTTGTGGAAAGCCTAAACAGGGAAAAAATAGGCCCAAACATGTCCTGGCTTGCCCACACATGTTTTTCTGCTCTCCATCCTTCTGTTGCTGGGAGACGCAGTGGTGGGAAAGGAAGCCAAAAGAGCCTGGTGCCACCATGTCTGTCCAAACTTGTTTACAGGGTACCCACACATGTTTATACACTTGTTTGTGTTCTGCCCTAAAAGGTGAAAGTAAGTCCTGACTTCACCTAATATGGTTAACCTTGGCAAAGTGCCATTCTGATTGGCTGATCTATGTCCAAAGGCCCATTAGAATCGGGATATATTGATAGAAGAGATGAGCAGGTAGAGACAACATGCTTGCTTCTTATTGCCGCTGCCATTGCTTCTGCCTTATTGTGCTCTCTCTCTGTTCTACTGCCTCAGCCCATCCTGCCATGCTTTACAGCATTGTGTTTGCTAAGCTATAAACTAGCTCTACTAAAAAGTAACAAACCCTGATACTTTGAGCTTGTCTGTCTGGAAACTGCTTCAAGTTTACCTCCATGTGATAGGCTTGATTGGCCAGCATGACACCTGCCAGTCTTTTGCTAAGACTGCACATCCACAAGACATCCTGCCTGCCCCTCTGCAAGCCTTTCTGCTGAGTCTGGAGCCAAGAGGAACCAGTACCATATCAGAGATTGTCCGCTTCTCTCCCAGCCTGGGAAGATCAGAAGCCCCAATGGCTAAGACGACACCAACAGAATCCCTTGCAAGTGTTTGGGTGCTGTCTGGAAACTGTAGCTAGCCCCACGAGTCAGGAAATAGTATTTTTGTGAGTAAATACTCAAAGCCTCTTTAGCAAATCTGTAGCAACTCTGTAATTGAATCTAATTGAATTGAAGGCCTTCTGCCTTAAAGCAGAAAGGAGCTCCCTGAGTCCATCTAGTGGGCAAGCCATGTAATTAACCTCAAGAACTTCTCCAGTTCAATTGAGTTTAATGTTGTATTGTTGTTAGTTGTTTGTTCTAGATCCAATTATTCCTTTGTATAATGTTTTCATTGTTCTAGATCCAGGTATTCCTTTGTATAATGTTTTCATTGTGCTAGATCCAGTTATTCTTTTGTATAATGTTTTCTTGACCATTGCACAGAACCAATTAGTATTAAAAATTACTGGGCAGGTGGTGAGAAAATCCTGAATATCAAAATTAATAAACAATATTAATTTGGAAAAAATCCCATCTTTCATCCATTAATACCCTCCATTACATCTTCCCTGGACCCTCTCCAGAACCTCAATGTCTTTCTGGCAGTGAAAGGCCTAAAATGAAATAAAAATATTTGAAGTGGGCCTCACCAGTGCCAAGGACCAGTGAGACCAATGAAGTTAGTGAAACAGTGAAAGGGAATGCAGTATATTTAACATTAGAAAATGAGCATAAAATGTGTGCTCTACTACATACTTATTGCTTATTAAAAAGTTACATAGGTCCTTATTCCTAAAAACATTTTTTTCAACTCTGCAGAGTTTGAAGAACTTCGTATAAATGTCACCAGCAATTGGTGAGACTGAAAGTTAGAGGCAGCGAAGTCTGGTTTAGATATTTAAGCCAAAAATTGTTATTCCAAAAATATAATTAAAAAATATTAATCTATGATTCTGTGGTTACTGATGCCATGGCTCAGGGTAAATTTAAAGTAGTTAGATGTCATCTTAATTAGTTTAAAATCTCTCTTCAGCTGTACAGAAAGTAGTTCCAGCATTGCTCAAGCCCTAGCAGAATCCAGTAACCAGATGACATTCTTGAATTTTCTGCAAGCTCAGTGAATACACCTGTCAAATACAGACAAGGTCTTGCTCCTCAGGAAATGCAGCTGTGGCAATTCCATTTCAAGGAAGCTCTGTGATGGCATGTTTCATCAAACAAGCTATTGTGTAGGCTGTTTCCTCAGAAAATAAGAAAGCCAGTGATGGTTTGGAAGAGAAATAGAAGTGAATGCTTTAGCTACTAGCATAGTAATTAATTTCTTTTATGTTTTTGGGTTGGGTTTTTTGGTTTTGTTTTGTTTGTTTGTTTTGGGGGTTATGTTTTTTTTGTTTGGTTTGGGTTTTTGTTTTTTTACTGTTTAGTGTATTTTGCCTTATTGCTATTATTTTTTTTTCCTAAGAAGCAATTGACAGGTTATTTCAAATAAGACCTATGGTACACTGAACTTAATGATCTTATCCAACCCGAAAAGAATTTCTGTCTTTTCAGCTGCATCTTTTTAATCTGTTATAACCATGAAAAAAAGGAGGAAATCAGCCAAGTGTAGTGCTAATTTACATGCAGGGTTTGGTTTTTGTTTGTGAGGGTTTTTTCTCATGCTTAGAATTAAAAGGAAGGTTCTTAATCAGGAAATGGAAATTCTCATTGGCATAAATTTTCAGAGAAATGTTTTGAGAAATATTTTAGTTGTTAATTTTTTTCATAAAGCTTTTTACAAATGGAACAAACAAAATACTAGTAATGCGCTGTGTAAAATGAACACTGCCCTATGATGCAGAAAAACTGTCTCACAAGAATTCTAATCTGCTGCTGACCTTCATTGATTTTAAAAAAAAACAAACAAAAAACACAACAAAGCTGAAACCCTATACTGATCTGTGTAGGACTCTAAAAAGTGTCTATTGATTGTTTTCTACATGAAGGATTATTTTTATTCTTGTAGATCCATTCTTGCCTTTATAGCTCTCCTTGACTCCAACAGAAACTCTTTACTTGTGTAAATAACTGAGAGTATATATAGTCTGTTCTGTTACAGTAAATGAAAGTTTTAACTATTATGTGATGGAATGTTTTATGTACTGTGATTAGCCTTTTTTAACAACAGTTTGAAGATCTTGCTCTGTTCCCTCTGCATTCGAAGAAACAAAAGGGAGAGAACTAGATATTTGTCTGGAAATGTGCATGAAGTCTTTATCTAGCTGTTTTAATAGTATTTTTATGGTTTCCATTCATAAGTGCCAAAAAAGCAATCAAGTATACACTTAAAAACTACCAGAAACCAAAGTACAATCACTACATTTAAACAGGTCTTTACATCCCAGCTTTCCCAGTCTCAGTATATGACAGTCTTTCTCTCATATACTCAGCAGTTGTAGTTACAATAGTCTCAGACTAAACTAGCTTTTACTTTAAGTCCTTTATCATGCTGCTGTGGCTGTAAGCAGCAAGATTAGTTCCAAAAGTGACATACTTTATAGAAAGTGGGGTCTGTGTAGAAAGCTACAGTTTTTTTCCTCTCATTTCCACTTATAGGTGGCTTCAGCCAGTAGCTTTGGTTAGCACTCACTATAGCTGCTGTCAAAAAGACAAAAATATGATTGGTTTGTGATTGGGAACACACTTGAAAGAAGTGGTGGCTCCTGTGCCCTCAAATCAAAAAGTAAAGCAGAAGTCCTTTGGTCACAACTACCTGAATGTATAAAACTCTTAGTTCTGAGCAGTTCTGCTCCTGCAGCAATTAGAGAGAATTTCTCTTTACCTTCAAACATATTCTTGTGGGAAATATTTACTTCTGTTTCATCTTGATCTATATTTAATTTTTTTCTCATTCTTCCTCTTTATTGGCTTTGTGGACCTCCTGATTTCAAGGTGTAGATTTATGATAAGCAGAGTTGTAAAAGTTGCTGTGTTAATCTTCTTACTTGGTTGTACTGTATAATCTCCTGTGATTGTGTCCTTTCTCTCACTGGCTTTTCAACTGCTGCTTTCTCCTTGCAATTTTGCACAAAAAATAAATACACCTGTATTTAGACATCTGAAGCAATTTACTGAGATGTTTTAGTGTCATGGCAGGTGTAAGGCTGAATTCAGTGTGCTAGCATTCTTTCTCTGCGATAGATGAGTAAGTAAAATGTCACTGGAAAGAAATGAAAGACAATTCACTATGTTATGCATAAAGATGATTGGCATATTAGCTGGGTCCAAAATAGCAATGTCTAAACAAAGTTAGGACTGGAGGAATGACTAAAAGACAGCTAGAGTAGGGAACAGAACAGCTACTAAAGGAGAAAAGTGGGTAGACTGAGGGAAAGACAGCTTAGGCAATCTTTTTACTGTGGTCAAAGATGAACTCACATAGTATGCAATGCTACTTGAGCAGT
Organism: Ramphastos sulfuratus; assembly: GCA_013399055.1. Classification (NCBI taxonomy): domain Eukaryota; kingdom Metazoa; phylum Chordata; class Aves; order Piciformes; family Ramphastidae; genus Ramphastos; species Ramphastos sulfuratus. The sequence continues at coordinate 54,642 of WBNM01023367.1, read as the reverse complement.
ATACAAATGTATTGAGATAACCTTGATGACTTATCAGGAATGAGGTCAGGGAAATGCTGGAGTATGAAACATCATTGTCCTTCTCCCACATAAAGTAACTAAATACAAATCCAAAAATGAATCTTGAAAATGTAAGGTTTATGCACAGTGCTGAACGTTGCTTAGTGCTCTGTAAATAGGCTCAGGAAAAGAATATACTTTGATATATACAATAGGTGAAAAACACAGGGGAAGTCTACCATGGTTTCCAGAATTACTAATGTAAAAGTAATTAAATTACTTATGTAGGGAATTTTGGCTATAATGTACTGGATAATAAGTATTCATCTGGGCTTGGAACAGCCAGAATGACTTTTTTTTTTTCCCCTTCCCCATCTTATAACAATATTAATAAAAGATATTGGGAGAATGTTGGAGGCGTGTGTGGTGTCTCAAAATGCAAGTGCTCTTTTTTCCATGTAAATATTTCCAATATTTAATGATGCTTAAATTAGATGGTGCTTAAATCAGTAGAGAGTTGTCTGAAATGCACTCAGAAGTGCATTTTTAAGTTGTTTTGGTTTTGGGGTTTTGTTTGTTTGTTTGTTGTAATACTGTACTATTGTGCTGGATTGAGCTAATTNGGGGAACTCCCAAACTGTCACAACTATGAGGACCAGAATGAACTGTAACAAGAAAAGTGAGGTCTAGATTTTTTTAATTTATTTTTTTAAATCTCTACATAAACTACTGAGTCTGGCTCTCATCTTGCCAAATTTTTGCAAATTATCAAAGCAGGAATTAATGTTATGTGCTTAGTAAGAGAATGCATCACCACACCACAGGCTTGCCACCAAGGATGTGGATATCAGAGATGCATGTGCTTTCTGTGCACCTTTCAGACTTGTGTATGATTTCCAAGGCACAGAAAAGTAAAAGGAAACTTTTTCAGAAAGAAGAAATGAATAGATATTCTCCAAGGAGAAGAGAGAATACATATGCATTTTGAGTCAATAACCCTAAAAAGAGATGCGCATGTACTCTGCTGAAAGATAAGCAGCAAACCCAAAATACAAAGCTTGAACTGATCCCTGTGCAGCAACTGAACGCAGATAATGCTCCATTATTTAGCCACCTGAGCTTCTTTCTCATTTTTACCCTGTAAAGCACAACCAAAAATAAGTGTAACAAAAGGAAGACAAACAATGTAGCTATATTGATGCTTAAACACAATCTAAAGAATGGAAATAGTGATTGGCTTTACAATGTTAATTAACTGATGGGATTAAGCACTTCATAACCCTGTAAGAGTTGCCTGTTTCAAGTAAATGCTGAATAGGAGGGGAGCTGGGAGCTGCTATAGCACTTACAGGCAGCTGTGGTATATAAGGGATACTGTAGCAAGTGAGCAGCTGAACTAATGCTATTCCACAAAGGCAGGAGGAAAAGGTAAATGTTAGGTAAGTGTGGAGTATTCTGTATGAGATCAGGAATCATAAGACTGGCATGGGGATGTAAAGGAGTTTGAAGGGGTTAAGATGCCATGTAAGGATATGATGAACAGTATCTCCTTTACCTTTCAAGATCCTGTGGAGGAAATGATATTAAGTAACATCAATAAGGTATCTACTACAAATTGTATGCGTGCAGATAGCTGCCTGAATTTTACCTTCTCCTTTTGGTGTTTGTATCTGAAATCACTGTGGTACAGTAAGGTGTTTTTAAAATAACCTTAATTGAGACTGTTAATTGAGATTTTAGTGAAGTGTAATTTTTGATCACATAAAACACATTCACATTTTAAAAATATCATTCCTACAATAGTAAGAGTCTGGCTGGTGAGCAGTCATTAGTGAACCCACTAGAGTTCAACTGGGTGGCTGTGCTTATTTGCTGGAGGGTAGGGAAGCTGTACAATGGGATCTGAACAGGCTAGATCAATGGGCCAAGGCTAATTGTATGAAGTTTAACAAGGCCAGGTCTTCCACATGGGTCACAACAACCCCCCATGGTAAGCTACAGACTTGGATGCATGGTTGGAAAGCTGCAACTTGGAGAGAGACCTGGAGGTATTTGTTGACAGTCTAATGAATATGAATCATCAGTGTGCCCAGGTGGCCAGGAAAACCAATGGCATCCTGGCTGGTATTAGAACAGGGCTGCCATGGCATGAGGAACAGGGAGGTGATCATCCTCCTGTACTCAGCACTGATGAGGCCACACCTTGAGTACTCTGTTCAGTTCTGGATTCCTCACTATAGAAATGATATTGAGGCTCTGGAGCATGTTCAGAGAAGGGCAATGAGGCTGGTGAAAGGCTGGAGCACATGGCCCTGTGAGGAGTGTCTGGGACAGCTGGGGTTGTTTGGTCTGATAAAAAGGAGGCTGAGAGGTGACCCTATCACTCTCTACAGCTGCCTGAAAGGAGGTTGGAGTGAGGAGGCAGCCAGCTACTTCTTGATAAGGGACTTGAACAGAATTAGGGGAAATGGTTTCAAGCTGTGCCAACAGAGATTTCGGCTGGGTATTAGGAAATATTTCTTCACTGAAAGGGCTATCAAATGTTGGAATGGTCTGTCCAGGGCAGTGGTGGAGTCACCATCCCTGGAGGTGTTAAAGTGGCATGTAGGGACATGGTTTAGTGTAGACCCTACAGTGCTGGGTCAGGAGTTTGACTGGGTGATCTTTGAGGCCTCTTCCAACCACATATACTCTTTGATTCTGTTAATCATAAAACCTTTGAGTGATCTGACTCATACTATATACAACAGACGAAGTAATAACACATGAATGCAGAATGACACTCTACAATAAATAAAATTTTAGGTCTTAGAACAGATGATTTATAGGATACTTAAGTAAGCTTTCCAAATCATGAAGAGTAAGTATATTTCGGTGATTTTTTTTTTCAGCCATGACACCTTTTTAGACATCTCCGAATGACAAGGAAAATTAAAAGCAAATTGTTAATGACAGCATGCACTTTTCTTGACTAAATTAAAGAAAAAAAAATCTGATTAAAAACACTCCTCTGTGTATATGGGGGAAAGAAGTCTTCATTTACGTATGAATACATAATAAAAAATGTCTTTAAAAAAAATCCTTGCATGCTGAGGCATGACATGCTGTGGAATGATGTTCAATAACTAAATGCCATCCTCTGAAATCTTGTCAGGTGTTTTTTGCAAAAATCAGCATTTCTTTCAAATAATAATGAGATGTAGCTGTCATACAAGAGAAGGTAAATATGTTATCAAAGAAAATGTCAATTAGAGATATGTATGCTACAGGGTATTTGCTTGGAAATCTCTTCACTTATCAATAAGGAGACTGGAGAAAACTGAGTCTCTCACCATTTGTACTTGCAGAGATTTGATATACCATGTGGAGTATGACCTAGTAACAAATGAACTGCCAGGCAAGCTGTCACAAGGATGAGCATCCTGGACTTTGTGTTCTGAGCTGTTGAAATGGATTTGAATTCCTGTCCAGCTTGCTTAAATTTAATCACTTTACAGTATTAAACACTTCACTTGGATTTTAGATGTATGGACCTACATCTGTAGAGGTGACTGAAAGATATTTTTCCAGGTACTCAATAGATAGTGCATGCTTTGGGAAGTGAGCTAGCCAAAACAGCTGGGTTGTACTCAGTTTCAACTCGCAGGAACAAAAACTTCTTTCTAGTCTCTCTCTTTTATGAATGTAGAACTTATGCACTAAGGATACTTTATTTTTGTGCCTATATTCTTTTCATCTGTCTCAAGTAATTAGAAGATTGTAGGGTAGTTTTTCAGTCTAACAGGTTTTACTAGCTGATATCTTTCAAGATACTACAGAGGTCATCCCTTCTGTTTCATTCCAGGTGACATCATCTTTCTAAGAATACAGTGGAGTTGTTTGCTCCTATGTTTCATATAATATTTTTTATTTAGTAAAAGTCCTCCTTGTTCTCTTACAAATAACATTTTCTACATGCTCCTCCCTTCCCCCCCCC